>PVIR01013561.1:0-23771 GCA_004026965.1 Petromus typicus
GTTTTTTGAGACAGGGTCTTGCTTTGTGGTTCAGGCTGGCCCTGAGCTCAGCCTCAAACTCACATCACAATCCTCCTGCCTCTGCCTCCCGAGTGCTGGGATTACAGGCGTGAGCCACCACGCCCGGCACTGTGGTATGTGGTACTGGTTGCTGCTGGGTGTGGGTCTCCACACCCAGTATTGTTATGTGGTTACCAGGCAATCAAACCCGAGCCCTTGCGCTTGCAAGACAGGCGCCGGAACCACTGAGCTAACTCCCCCGCCCAATTCTATCATTTTTTATACTTGCACAGGTGAAAAGGACAGATTTCAAGGTAGTCATTGAATAGGTGTTTAGAATACCACATTTAAGTTAGGAATGGATAGGAGATGACTGGGACAGATGTCTTCAGGTATCTATTGACCATTCCCACCTCCAAGACCTAAGCCCCTCTCTGGACTCTTCCCTTGATCATTGCTGCCTTTCATACTTTGCAGGAAGGCCCACCTGATTCTGCGGAGGCTGGAGAGGGTGAGCAGCCACTGTTCCAACCTCCTGCGAAGCCCCTATATCCAGAGCCGTGTGGACACCGTACCCTACCTTTTCTGCCGCAGTGAGGAAGTCCGGCCTGCAGGCATGGTGTGGTACAGCATCCTCAAGGACACCAAAATCACATGCGAGGAGAAGATGGTGTCCATGCCCCGAAACACGTATGGGGAATCCAAGGGCCGGTGAGGGAGGCTACTGCCCTCCATGAGCAGAGACTCTCCTAGAGGGAGCAGTATTCTCATGGATCCGGGGACCTTGGGTGGGCTGGGGAATAACTGAGGGTGAGCCTGGCAAATGAAGTTACCAGCAAGGCCAAAGCAAACTACTTCTCCTGTGGATAGTGGACAGAGACCTTTTTAACCAATGGAATTATTCATTTTTTTCTTTTATTTTTTCTAAAATATTATTTGAGTCTATCAAACGTCTCTCCTTTTTAAAACCTTTCTTATGGATGACAGTCAATGGGGAGGCAAAAGTTTTCAGGTGAAGACCAAGCAGCCTTTCCTCTTCTTCTTCCCTCCTGCCGCACTCAGCTTCCTTCCTCCTGTGGACCCTGGAGGACATCTGTGGAGAGATCGTTCCACCTCCTCAGCATCATGAAGGAAGCTCCAAGGATTATTACAGTGAGGAAGATTGGGTCTTTAAGGAGTCTCTCTCTTTCCCTCTCTCTCTCTCTTTCTCTCTCTCTCTTCCTCTCCCTCTCCCTCCCTCTCTCTCCTCCCTCTCTCTTTCCCTCTGTATGTCATTTCTTCCCTCTCTTCTTTCTCTACTCTCTCTCTCTCAGACTTTATTAAGTTTGCAGGTCCTCTGCTTCTTCCTGCTACCTGTGGGTGTACCCAAAGTCCCTGCAGGACTTTCTGTGCATTAAAAATTCCTATTGTCTCTCTTTCTGCTTTATTAGTGTTTCTTACCAATGCAGTGTGTTTGGGGGAGCCTCTGTTTATTCACTGAGCAAATACTGAATAGATACTATGTATCAGATGCTGGGAATGAAACAAAACACAAAGAAGTTCCTGCTCTCATGGAGCTCAGGTTCTAATAGTTGTTACAGGGAAACTGCCTGATGGTTTCAGGCTGTACTAGGGAAGAACAGAGGTTCTCTGAACTTGTTTTGAATTCTGAGATACACTAGAGAATATCCCAAGATGTTTTCTTGGAAAAATAATGAGAGATTAAGGAGAGATAAGCCAGACAGATATGAGATGGTGAAATTTCCTTTAGCCAGAGTAAAGACTATGACCAAAAGCATAGGGAACATACGGCATTCAATATTTGTGCCTATTAATTCTGATAGGCAGATTTTACTGGTTAAAGAAGCTTCTAGAATATTTGTAAAGCGTGATCTCAGAGGGTGTGTGTGGATCACTGAAGCATGATCTCATGAATATACATACCTATATACATATATGTATATATATATATATATATATATATATATATATATATATGTAGGTATGTATATGCTCTATGTGTTATACTCTATCAAAAGTATTCAATACTTTGTCCATGTCTTGAATCTTCAGGAGACTGAGTTTAAGAGCAGCAGATTAAACTGGTAGAGGATATTTTAAGCCAGCCCAAATCTCAGGCTGTGGAATGGGTACTGTTGGTTGCTTTGAGTCAGATTTATAATGTGAATCAGAGGCAAAGAGAAGAGCTTAAATGCTGAGAAAGTAGAATATTGGCACAGAAGGAACTATGTGTAAACTTGGGGCCTAAGGAAGTGTGGCTGTTAAAGAGAAAAAGTAACACTAACAAGGAACCAGCTACTTTGAGTTACAAAGATAAGAAGAAAAGTGAATTGAGGGAATCTCAGGAATCAGCAAGATCCACCAATGGCAGGCTGAAGCTAGAAACGTGCCAGTATCACTTGAAAACACAGTGTTTGGAATCCCGGCTTAAGAAGGGCCTCTGGAGAAATAGCTTCACCATGCTCAACTGTCCAGTCATTCAGAGGCAGCTTGCAGCATGGTCCAAAGGGGTCTGGCTGCTACCTCAGCTGACAGCATACATTGGCATTATCCAACAATGTTGGTTATTCTAGCCTGTAGACTGGAAAAGAGAGGCCTGGGAGATCAGGCAAGGGACCCTTCAGAGGACAGTGAATAAGGCTGGAGAAATAAAGCAGAAAGTTCAGTGGAGGCCACAGGAAGTTGAAATGGCCTGGAATTTGGATGATCAGACAGGAAAACTGCAAGCAATGGGTGGAGCCTACCCAAGAAAGAGGCAGTGTGGCCTTCAACTGGTGAGGTTATAACAGTGGGACTACCATACCCTTCGAATCTTTCATCTTAGCGTAATTTGTTCTGGCAGCTAGACATGGATTATTATTCATGGACATGAATAATGTTTTCCATGGTTGTCTTGCTTAATTTTAATGTTTTTTTCTCCTTTTCTCCATTTTGGAATCGGGATTTACCCTGTGCCATTGTTCCATGGGTCTATGTAAACTTTAAGAAAATATCTTTACAGAGGCTCATAGCTAAGAGTGTGTGCCTTAAGTCTCAGAAGACACTTGGATTTGAATGGTTGAAAAAAATTACTACAACTGTTGAACTTTGGAGAAAGAATTATTGCATTTCTAGTTGTAATGGGAATAGTTGTATTATACTAGGTAAAATTAAGAATTTACAGTTGTCTTTATTTGGAGATTAAGTATGAATTAAGGAAATTTTGTGTGTGTGAAGTTGAGAAGGAATGGATTGTGACCATTAATCCTGATATATAAACTTCATTAGTTTGAGAAACACCTAGCAGATTAGTGAAGCACACTTCTGGGTCTGCCTGGATGAGTCATGGCTCCTATATATGGTTCTGAGCCTGTTTCTCTCCGGTATTCTTTCCATGCTTTGCTCCTTGACCACTGTGAATGGAGCACATTTTCACTGTAGTGTCTCTGCTTGGAGTCAGCCTATCATGGCCCCAAACCATAAGTAAATTAAACTTATCCTTTAATTATGAGTACTGAGTAGTATGTTGTATTGATGAGAACACTGTAGAATACTGAGAGGAGAGCAGGAAGTGGCAAGGATTTATTTTGGAGTTGGGAAGAACGGTTAAAGCTTTATGCAAAAAGTTGGATGTGATTTTTAAGTAAGTGGCAGCTGCTAAACAACTTTGACAAAGGAGTGAATTAAACAACTTGCTTCCTAAAATCAATCATTCCAACTGTAGACTTAAAGATGAACTGAAGAAGGCCCTGAAGAAAGGACGGACATTGCCATTTTCCAGGAAAGAAGTGATGACAGTGTGGGTCGTGTGGTGGTCAGGAGGAGGCCCTTCAACATTGGAATCTTATTTATTTATTTTTGGGTAGTCTTATGGAGGTATACCTGAAGTTTCTTTTTTTAAGTGATAATGGTAGTATCCCCACAATATTCCCTGGGAGGGTGATGAGGACAAAGAAGCATTATACAGTTTGTGGTATCAGTTCAGACAAGACACTAGAGGAACGGAATGTCAGTCAAATATGTCATAATGCAAAGATCACACTTATGCAAGAAGAGAATAAGGAACTGGAGGGATTCAGAAGAGGAAAAAGATACTAGGTGTCAGTGAATTGTAAGCACATAAAATATGGCTACTTCTCCATTTTGATGTGTTGAAATGATACCACCAGTTTGGTTCCTGAACAACTATATGCTAAGATTTGTCTTCCAGGACTCTAATCTATACAAGGAAAATGAGAATCATGAAAAGAGGAGAAGAGAGGAGGGGAGAGGAGAAGAGGGAAGTGGAGGGAAGGGGAGGGGCGGAGAGCAAAGGGGAGGGGAGGGGAGGAGAGAAGAGGAGTTAGAGATCCTTCCAAACAACTTGGCCTAGTCTTCACTGTCTTTTAAGAAATTTATAATTATTGACTGTATCTTTACTTATGCTGGGGGAGTTTAGATGAACAAATACCCTCAGTAATGTTCAAGTCGCTTTCCTCCCAGGCATAAGTACATTCAGGAAGAAACCAGAGTTTTACCAAAATATAAAAATAAAAGTAAAAAGTAATAATTGTCATTCACTGAGAACTTTCCACATGCCAAGGATGACATTCATAACTCTTGTGAATACTTTTTCCTGAACTTTGTGTCCCAAACTTTTGCTAAGCCAAACCGTTGCCATAGTTTACCATCTTTTTGGTTCAACTTGAGGAATAAATAATATATGTCAATGGTTGAAGAATGTTAAATGCCCACTGTTGTGTGACAGTGACCTGAGCCTGATCATTTTGAATCTGACTCTACTACTATTGTTTTTAGATAGATAACTTGATATCTTAATCTCAATTTTCTTATCAATAAAATGGGGTCATTGTTAATCTCACTTCACAGGAGCATTGTATAACTTGAGTAAAATAATAACTAGGATGTATCCAAAGCAATATATTGTCATTTATAGCAAGTAGTTTCCCTTCATTCTTCCAGTAAATTTGATATACATAATGCTCTGAATCTTATTTAGGGGGGGTCACTATGAAAATTTGACAAGGAAATATCTGGTGAATTCTGATAAAAAGAAAGAAATAGTGAATATGAGCTGTGTGTGATATATCACAGTATACAAAATAATATAAGAGCTTTAACTTAAAGAAAAGTGGTCATGATGTCAAAATTTAACACACTGGCAAGAACTGTGTAATCTTCTCTGAGGTTCTCAAAGACAGTGGCAATTTCTAAAAACACCTACCTGTCCCTAGTCCACATCTCTCCTTCGATTTCGGTTTCTTTTTCCTGCCACTGCAGTCAGTCTCCATAAGTCTCTCAAGAATAGGAAGCCAGGGCCAGGAATGTAGCTCAGCGGCAGAGTGCCTATCTGCAAGTGCGAGGTCCTGAGTTTGATACCCAGTGTGTGTGCAAGCATGCGCATGCATGCATGTGCACACACAGGCACACACAACAGCAAGCCAAAAGTCTGAAAAAAGCATGACTCTGTGTGTGTGTGTGTGTGTGTGTGTGTGTGTGTGTGTCCTGTGATGGCAGGAAAGAAGGTTAAGTCAGTATTTATTAAGGAGTTTCAATAGAAAAAGAAAAAGGAAAATCCTTGAAGTGCAAATGAGTCTGTTAGGTCTGGGGCCCTGGCCTCTGCATGACCAGATTGATTCATGCACTGCCAAGGAAGAAGCGGTTTTTTTTTTTTTTTTTTTTCCCTACTGTTCTGGCAAAGATGATGGTCTGCACCACCAGACAAAGACGTTATTAATATGCTGCAGTTTAGGGGAGCATAGGAAACCACCCTTAGATGATCCCTCCCTTCCATGTGGTCAAGAAATAACTTCTCTAGGCAGACTGCATCATAGAGCACATTAGACCGACAGATATTAGTAAGTATCAGATGAGGAATCCTCATCACACAATGATTCTCCATGCTTATCTCATTTAACCACATGCAAAACAGCCATGTGTTACTAGAATTAAAATTTTTAACAGCCATTGCTTAGGCAGATTACATATCCTGTTCCAAGTCCTGTGGCTTCTAAGTGATAATTTTGAGATATTGGGCTTTAAACTTGGTCAGACAAAAGAAATTCCAACTAGTGAGCCTTGAACTTCCTACCTTCTAGGGTGAATGGATCCAATGATGTCATCCTTCTTCTTAAAAGCTAAGCCTAGCTTCCAGGCAATGCCTGAGTACAGTACTGATTTCCTGGTTCAGGGTACTGAGGTAAAGAGGACCCAATCCTTGCCCTTAGGGAACTCCCAGAATTCAATGAACTAAAGAAAATGTGATAAAATCAAATCCTTTGGAGTGGAGCCAATCTGACTTTAAATATTGGTTGTGCAATTTACGGTTGGGAGGGACTGGACTCTGAGAGAGATTTGGAAGACTTGTCCTTCAAAGAGGCTGAAGTTAGCAGACATCAATGTAACCACTCCTATGCCTACCTTTCCTCACCTATGGAATAATAAATACACTCTGTCAGAAGACTGTGGGGGAAGACTTAGTTAGATTATGCACAACTATATAGAAACAGTTGGTGCCTACCAATAAAAAAAGTTTCAGGTGATTTCAAACAAAATAATAGTAAGTACTTCTTTACTCAAGAAAGGGTGGATGAAATGGACCCTAGCACTGAAAGACAAGTTGCCATCAGAAAGCCTTCCCACTGGAAGAATGTATGAGGATTCAGTAAATAGAACAATACCAAGAGGGTCTTGTTGGCAGAGGGAACAGTGCATCAGTGAGAGTGGTACATTTTTAGTGGGCAGCAAGAGAGAGGTTGTGTTTAAAAGATTGTCAGAGCCAAACTACATGGGCTACTGGACGGTGCCGGATTGAAAACAGAGTGGCCACATGGGCAGGTAAGCATTTAGACCGTTCGGGCTGCATAGTGGGAAAACAGAGAAAGAACAGAGCATTGAATATCAAAACTAGATAAGACATTGTAAGTATTACTTAGAAAAGAGACAGGGAAGCCTGCACTAAAATAAACCAGATCAGAATGTTAGACTGGGCAGAAACAGCAGGGGCATCAGATGGGTGATGAATCACATAGGAGCAGTGGCAAGGTATGGATGAGGCCTGGTTTGCATCATATGGGGACAGTGGCTGGAACATTTGACAAAAATATCATTTGTCCTTGAGTAGAAGCCATGTATGAACATGTGTATAATCATGCATAAATGTGCCATAGTTTCGCACATAGCACAATTATGTGGAAGAGAGAGGCCCTGGGCTTATGCAACATCCCTTCTCCACTCCTGATTCCTCCTCCTCATTCTCACCCCTTTCTCTTTTTCTTGTGGCATCACCATCACTATCACTCATTTCAAGCTCATCATCTGTCCTCATTTTTTGTCAGTATTATCATGTGCTTAACAGTGATCAAATTCTTTACATATACATGAATATTATTTCAGGTACATCTTAAAACTCTTATGTGGAAATTATCATCCTCATCTTGTCCATGGAAGAAATATGTTTCAGAGGACTGAAGTCATTTCTTAGTACCAGAAAGCTAGTATGTGGTAGAACAAAGTTCCACACTAGATCTCAACTGGCCCTAGCACTTTTACTCTCATGCTCTGTACAGTGTAATCTGAGCCCTGTGGATTCTAATCTTGCTTTAGTAGTATAGTAGATGTGGCTTGAAGTGAACCATTCATCCTCTGTGGGCTCTGAATTCTCATTATTGCCCTACCATAGGAGGTAGGTGTGTATGTCATGGACTTGAAGAATTGTGCCATCTTATGACTTCTCTACCAAGAATAATTTTTGCTTAGCTTTCTCTTTTTATATTCTCTAAATCCTTTTTGTGCTTTTTGGGTGTTGGTATCTTTGTGGTTGGTTATCTTCAAGTATCTTGACCTGGACCGAGAAGGTAATGCATGGAGGCAGGACACAGACTCGGGATTATTTCAGAGAATCTCTTCTGTTTTTATTGAAGAAGACCATAGCTTAGATACAGGTAGTTGGGGGAGGGCATAGGAAAAGGCCTTACAAGCAACCTGTCCATTGGCTGACGCCTGCAAATTTGGGACATGGTGTGATCAACAGGCAATCCAAGCTTGGCCGGTCTCAAGACTCTATGCACTGAGAGGCGTGTGTGCAGTGCCCTGGATATTGTTCTATATTTAGCTACTGGACTGTACGGGAGCACACTTGACTTAGCCCGACTTCAGCATCACCTCTACCCTTTGAAGTTGCCAACACCAAAATCATTATGTCTGGCGAGTGTACAAAAGACTAAGAACACAATCAGAGTTTCGACAACCCTGGGTTCCCTGACTCTCAGCTTCTTCTGTAATAGTACACCCACAGCTGACTCTGCTACTCCAGAGACAATCCCAGTCTCCATCATGGTCACATGAACCACTGGTTCTAACAGTCCAATGACCCTGGGAAAATGACTTCTCTAATCCTTAGTTTTCTTCTCTCCTAATTGGTAGATATATTAGTCTGTCTCATAGAGGATTAAATGGATTGATATATGTTAGATCTTTAGAAAAGTATAAAGCATGTAACAGTGAGTTTTGGATGTTATTGTCACATAACTCTTATGCTGGAGAAATTCTTCTCATGTGTACAGATCCAGCTCAAAGAGGTTCACTCTCACCTGAAACCTGTTGCCTGCCTCAGAAGAAGTTCATAAGTCTATCCTCTGGATTCTCAAAGAAAGAACTTCCTGCCTTGGCTTCACCACTTTCTTTTCTCAGTGTTATTCTCTTCCACAAGAAAGAAACAAACACAAGGGAACACTCTGAGCTGTGTTCTCTCTGCACCCCACTGTACTTTGTTATAGCTCCCAAACAGTAAAATTAAAGGCCTAGAAAGATGTCTAGAATGAGGGGCCCCAGCGGGAAGACTCCCTGGAAGTAGCATGAATGCCCAGGACCCTTGCAGGACAGTGGCCCTTCCAATTTGCACTGTCACTACAGCCTCCAAGGGCTGGTGAGAAGGTCACAGCCGAACAAAACCCACAGGCTTTGTGCAGGGTGTGCTTTTTAATTGGCCTCTGCCCATAAAACTGCCAGACCCTGAAAGGCACTCACTGTCTGTCTCCCTTTGGAAACTTTGCTCCATGTGTTTGTACACGTTATAGCCAAAGCCAAGCTGTTCTGTTTTCCTGTTTTATAAGAGTTGGCAGCAGGGGAGTGTGAGGGGCCACAGGTGTGCCATGCAGGACAAGCAGATGTGTGTGTGTGTGTGTGTGTGTGTGTGTGTGTGTGTGTGTGTGTGTGAGAGAGAGAGAGAGAGAGAGAGAGAGACAGAGAGAGACAGAGAGAGAGAAAGAGAGAGAGAGAAGGAGGCAGCCACTGAGGTTGGCAGCTCAGGTAACAAAGCAGACAATTAGACAATTTCAAATTTAAATTCCAACTGCAGCTTTGACACTAGCAGGCTGCCTTCTCCCCAGAATCAGTCTCTTCCCAGAAGCAGGTGCCCTCAGTGGCACTTCATAAACATGTTCGTGGAATCTTTCAGGTACAATTTCCAAACTTCCAGGATCTGCGAACTCATAGGAAAGGCAACTGGTAAAGGAGCAAACAATTCTATATATTTGTACAGGACATTAACGTTGACAAAGCAAATTCCTAGAGGAGAAGAGTTACTTCTTCCAGGAAAGCAGCTCTGAACATTCCACCTCAAGTCAGAATATGGGTTCGTGCTTTTGGTTCTCCCAGCCTCCCTATTTCTGTGAGGTTTTGACTTAGCCCTTTGGATTCTAATATTCCGTGTAGATGTGTATTCTCCCTTGATATGTGAACTTGTGGATAGGATCAATTTTTGTGTCTCTAAGGCTTAATCAGTGTCACTCTCCTCCACTGGTCATAAGCAACACAAAGGCATAATCTGGTTAGGGCTCTCCTGATTTTGGAGCTTTGCGTTTAACTCACAGTTAGCGCTGCTGGCTCAGAGCTCAGAAGAATGCATGCCAACACAGCAACGTTCAGTCTCTAAGCCATTTTTACTTGTATCTTCTCAGTAAAAGATTATGATCTTCATTATGTGGATGAGGAAGGATATGGGGCCAGGATAAGGATAGTGCTCATACTATGTCCTCAAATCAGCATGATCCTGAGAGCTTTCTTCTCAATTGCAGACAAGCCCTTTGGAGTCTCTCCATTTGTGGAGCTGGTGAGAGGCCACTTGGAGGACTGTTCAGGAACCAGAAAGGTCAATTCAAATATAACGGTTGGCAGTCTCCCCTTTGGTCAGAAAGGCTGGCCTCAGGTTCAGATGAGAGTAAAAAACTTTCATAACAAGAACAATGATTGCTACTTGCTGAGCACTTTCCATGACCAGAGTCTGTGCCAAACATGTTAGTTGCAGCATATCATTTAGTTTCCATATAGACTCCATATGGTAGCTGTCAACACCCGTTTTTTACAGAACAGGTTTTCAAGCTCAGAAAAGTGATTTGTCTGGAGTTAGGCTGTTAGTAAGGAGCCGGGATTCAGTTCTAACTTCAGACTCAGTAACTGCAGGTCTAGTGACATAACCCTTTCAGAGGCCAATGCTCCCATTTCATAAATGCATGGACAAAAAGCCAGAAAGAAAAATGTCCCTTCCAAGGTCACACAAGTGGCACAACCAAGGGTGAGTGGACTATCCCCTGATTTTATCTTCAGTGCATTCTTGACCCCACGGTAACCCTGGGCCAGTCTTTGTTCCTGAACTCTGGGTAGGTAGGGAAGGGCAGAGAGAAAGCCCGACCTCTTCTCAGGAACCAAGACAAGTGCCAAGTGAGGCCAGCCGCCCAAGGTGGTTTTGTAACACAAATACCAACTTGCTTGCGGTTCACTAGGTTTTATGACCAGAGATGACGTAGTTTCTTCACTCACTCGCAAGCTATTCAACTCCACAGTTAACAAACAGTCTTCCTGGGGCAGAACAAGAAGCTAATGCTTAGAGGGGTTGTCTTCGGGCGTTAACAAGGTGAGCTTTGCTTTGTCAGAAAAAAATACAAATACATAGCCAACTTGCTGGGTAAGTTTCACATTCTTCTTGGATCTTGGTCTCCCATTGGATTGAAAACATTCAAATGATCTTAGAGCTTTGGAGAAAATAACAGAATCCTGGGCCCCATTCACTGAGATTTCAATTAGGTAAGTTAAGAGGAGACACCTAAGAGTCTGGATTTTTACAGTTTTCTCTGAGAAGCTTTGATACATTCTGTGATTGAGAACAACACATCTAGTTGATTTCTGAGAGACTAACAAGAGCACACACATGGTGAGTCCAGCACAGTTTGGTCTCATCCTCAGATTCGGCCACAGTAACAGGTTTTCAACTCAAAGTGGGAACCCTTATTGGAGTTGAAGATGAGAGAGTTTGAGGAACAAAACATCTGCTCAGGGAATCACCACAGAAAGGGCTGTTTCTTGGGGTGGGAGTGAGGTGGAAAAGTTTAAGATAGTATTTCCATTATCAGACAAGTAGAGGTAGAGATGGAGTACATGCCATAGTGAACAAAATACCCAAAAAGAAATGTAAAGAGATAGTGTAACATTGCAGGGTAATTATTAATTGCTCTTTAGAGTTAGACCTTCCTGAGTTCAAATCCCACATTTCTCCATCATGGGACATTTACAGAGTTGAAATTCAACTTTCTCACCAGAAACACAAGAGCCACTGAATCCATCCTCTTCACTATGATGCTAAGAAGATATTATTAATAAATAATAAAGACTGGCATAGAACATGTTACCCAGTAAGCACGCAGTGAGATCTCAGGGTTTCCCTGCTCTTTGCCTGTTCTTTGTTGATTCTCTTGACATTAAAATTAATTCCCACAAAACCCAACTTCAGGGAAAAAGAGCTTCTCACCCAACTTCATGTTCTGTTATGTAATACCCTGGGGCTTAC
The DNA here is from genome assembly GCA_004026965.1 of Petromus typicus. NCBI lineage: Eukaryota > Metazoa > Chordata > Mammalia > Rodentia > Petromuridae > Petromus > Petromus typicus. Next base: position 11,822 of record PVIR01013561.1, read on the forward strand.
AGCAAAAGAAGAACCAACAAAACAAAACAGAATAAAGAATAATTTAGGGCAACAAGGGTTTTCTTGGTTAGTTGAGGGGGTAGAGCATGTACCACAGATGAGAATTTCGTGCCCTTGTTCCTTTGTCTTCAAGTGAGAGTTTCAGCTGGGGATGGGCCAACCACAAAAACTGCTCAGCACATCTGTACTTGGATTTCTGGTATTTGGACATGTTTAATCCACTTATCCAGCATTTGTGGGATATGACACAGAACACACCACTGCCCTCTATGTTGAGCAGAAACAATAATATTGCCAGGTGATGGTGGAAATGGCCCTCTATTCCATCACCTTCATCATCCCAGTTACATCACAGTGCAGAATCACGTTGAGTTATTTCAGTGCTCTGACCTGTCCATACCCTGTTCCTTAGACCTTTGATCCACTTAAAGTCAAAACCACTTAAAATTCCCTCTTACTCTTTTTTACCTTGGTGCTTTACACCGTCATTCATCCTGCTTCCATAAGCATGTAGACTCAACATTTTCTTTCTTTCACCTAGATCTTTCTGCAGTAGACAGTATAAATGTCTTATTTTAGCTATTCAGCTACAATTGCTCCTCAAAAGTGCCCTGTTTGTTTGTCTGTTTATTTGTTTGTTGTGAGGGAGGGAATGGAGAACCATTTTGTCCCATTGGTCAGGATTTTGATGGAATAGAGGTTTCATTCTCTCACTCTGATGAGTCTCCTCATTACTCAGATATTTGACCTGCGTGTGATCAACTGAAGTCTTACTCCTAGCACTCTAGATCTTAAGAGGAGTGACACAGGAAGGGAATAAGAAAGGAGCTGTAGGATTGGGGTACAATTATTGAGCTCTTCTGACTACTGAGATGTTGGAAGAATCCAATTTTCTAACCCACTTAAGACATATTCTTCAGCCTTGCCCCTGCAGGTTGAAACCTGTGAGCCTCCATCCCCAGGTGCTTGCAGTAAGTTTCTATTATTGTCTTTTGCAGTCTAGAGGCCCTGACATATATAGTCACCCGTGATCCCAGATTGCTTTTGAAAAGTTTTCCATTACTCTCAGAGACAGGCTCATTCTTCATTATGATATCCTTATGGAGACCTATTACATTCTCAGTTATTTTCTGGGCTCAGCTCACACAAAGCCTGACTCTCCCCCCCCCACCTCACTCCCCTTAATTTCCAGTACCAGGGATCACTTCCATATAGATTATAACACAAACACTTTTGTCCTTCAAAGTGTTTGCAGTCTCTAGTGATGGTGTAATGCTCCATTCACCTTCAGGCCACCAGTGTCAGCGTGGTCCTGACAGAATTAGGATGCTAAATAAAGCTGCATTGGACTAAACTGACTTGCTTCTGGGGACTCCCTCCAATGTGGTTTAAGCTTTAAATCCCAAACTGCTTTGAGAACTAACCTTGGCACTGTTGTGTTTGGGAAAGCAAATGGGATAAAATAGTCTTTAAAAAAAAAATTGCAGTGGATGTGTGTTTTGCTTCAATGAAGCACTCTTTCACTGTGGGTCTATTTTTTTTAAAAATCACCTTCCAGCAGTAGCCATGACCCAGTAAGCACTTGGGTGACTTGATGGAAAGATTTCATCTAGAAGTACTAGTAAAAACCCCAGTAAAGGGGATTCCCACTCCCTCTCTCCTTCCACACCCTCCTCCCTTTCAGTAAGAAACTTTAATGGAGCCTCAGTACGACTCTGAGATGATGGAAACTGCAAAGAGATGGAATTTCCACACTGGATGGAGAACAGGGGAATGTTATTCTTCTCTCTGCAAACTTGGAAATAGCCAGCTGTGCCCCCAGGATGGGGGCTGTGAGAAGAGGCAGCGGTGGCTCAGATGATAGCAAGCCAGGCCTCCAGATGTTTGTTCTTCACAGATGGCCAGGGATGGTTTGCCCCACACATCTGGGAGATATCACCACTGTGGGTCACACCTGAAAAGCAGCTGAGTGATAGTGTGGTCCTCTTCCAGGCATATCTAACCAGATTCCTATACCAGAATAGTATCACTATCAATAAGGCTCTTTTGCCTCCAGCTCTTGGTTAGGCAGTGATAACAATACCGAGGAAAACAGAACTAATATCCAACATGAATAAAGCCCTCACTGTGGGTCAGACACTGGTTGAAGGACTTTGTAATATTAGCTCACCTTGCCTCCATGACATTTCTTGAAAATGGATTATTTATCTCCATTTTACAGATGAATACAATGAGCTGTATAAGGGGTTAGTAATTTGCTTAAGATCATAGAGCTACCAGAAAAGCTAGATTTTAAACTTGGAAAATTTCTTTCCAAAGTGGCTATTCTTTTTTTTTTTTTTTAAATTTATTTGGGTTCTCTTTTATTTTGTTTTGGTGCTTGGAATTGAGACCAGAGATTTGAACATACTCAGGACACACTCTACCCCAGAGCCGCACCCATGATCCTCCATATGCTGTAAACCTTTCCTCCCTCCCACCTGCCTACTAGCATGTCAAGATGGGGAAAAAAGTGAAGTGGCTCACATTTTCACTTCACCATTTAGTATCATGTAAAGATGAAAATATGATTCTAATATAAGACATTTATTCATTCATTCAAACATGAGCTGGATGTCTATAACATCCTGGACACTGGGCTGATCGGTAGAGAAACAGAATACAGAAACAGTTTCATGAGCCAAAGATTTAGCTCAGTGGTTCCAGGCTGTCTTGCAAGCGCAAGGGCCTGGGTTCAATTCCCTGTAACCACATACAACAATACTGGGCATAGAGATTCATGCCTACCAGCAATCAAAACTACATACCACAGTGCTGGGTGTGGTGGCTCATGCCTATAATGCCAGCACTTGGGAGACAGAGGAGGAGGATTGCTGTGAGTTCAAGGCTGAGCTCAGGGCCAGCCTGAACTACAGTAAGACCCTGTCTCAAAAAAACTAAAACAACAAACAAACAAAAAAACAAAAAAAACCCACCAGTGTCATGCCTCTACTTTTTATTATATGTGTCATGAGCCTAGTGACTATTTTATCTCATGTTCTGAAACTACTCATGACATGTTTTAGGCACTTAATAGAGAAATACTGAGTGCATGGATTGTCTCTTCTCTTCAGTAATTCACAATGTAGAAAAGAAAGATTTGTAAGTGGAAATACACATATTTTGTTATGTTTTATATAATAATCAACATGTGTGTATGTTATGTTGAAATCTATAGTGTAATCTGAAGATTCGATGGAGAAGCACAGGCATGTGGAGGATTTTCTGGCATTGGCAATGTCTCAGGACACCGGAAATGGAGAGGCATCTTAGATATAGCACCACTCAGATGTGTCTAGAAGGTAATCGGGGACATTTCCTGAAAAACTGAGTATTATCTTATACATCAAATGCTTATGTTTAACGTGACAAACAGTAAATCTTTTAGGCCTTGTGAGTTAGGTGGTTTCTGTCACAATTAGGAAGTATGTAAAGCCATGAAAATAGCTGTATTTGAATAAAACATTATTTGCAAAAATCAACAAAGGATCAGCTATGGCCTGTGGACTACAATTTTCCAATGTTTGTTTTGGGTTTCAGGTTCTGTGTCTGTACTTTTACATTGTTTCCGTCCTCATTCTTTAATTATTTATTCAATTCCCATTGCATACCCTATAAAGTGGAAGTTCCCTTTTGTTTTTTACAAAGATCAAGACAATTACAGTGTGGTGACTAGAAGTGTAAGTAGTTGCCAGGCCATAGAGAGACTTGAAAGGCTAAAAGAACATCATCCTACTCCAAGCAAGTGATATTTCAATTCTTCCATAAAGGATGTGTGAAAGCAAGTGAAATGAAAAAGAAAATGTTCCAGATATATAAATGCTGAGTAGTGACAGAGGAATTTTGAGCCTAGACCATCTAAAATGAATTCAGTGTGTCTGGAGCATAGATTTGAGATAGAGTAGCAGAAATTAATGATGAACATTAAATACCATTTCCATCATTGCTACCCCATAGAAATAAATTGTGAGCCACATGTGTGGTCTCAAATCAGTAGTGGCTAAATTAAAAAATAAAAATAGGGTGAAAACTTAAAGTGTCTTATTTATCTTACAATATCCAAAATATCTCGATACGTTACAGCTATGCACAATATTTTATAAGGTTAAACATTTTAGCATGGATTCCTTGAACTCCATCTTGCGTCTGTCACTGGCGGCATATATCAGCTTAGACTAACTTCCTTTCAAGTGTTCATTAGTTACCCATTGCTATTGATTATGGGACTGGATTGTACTGAGTCATATCATTCAGGGTCCTACAGGCCGCTGGTGAAGTCTGGGCTTTAACATTAGTTAATGAGAGTTTTAGGTATCAGTTTGTTTACAGGTTAATGTATTATCTTTGAATTTGTAGATTCCATCTGTCTAGTTGCATCAAAGTAGGAAACTCAAAGAATCAAAGCAAAAATCAGAAGAAAGGAAGAAGGGACAATGATGACCCTTTGATGGAAGAAACAAGGTAGTTGTTTCTCAAATTGTTGTTCTGTCAGAAAACCCATAAAATTGAAAATAATGGAAGCCAATTTCTCACAGAACAAGATAGGTGATAATAAGAGGTCAGAGGTCTTGATGATCTTGGTTACATAATAAAGTCTAATCACAACAGTCTGACTAAGCTGCCTGGAAACCAGCATCTGTCCCATTAAGAAACTAGAGGAAGTCAGCACAAGAAGCCATTTTCTTTTCCTTGCTGCCATGTGGAAGTTCAAGGTGCACCTCTCATCTCAGCCTGAGGAAGGCAAACTTGGTACCTTAGCCAGTGAAGATCCATTTTCCAAGCAGAACACCAGTTTTCTGGTTGAGAGTGCTGGTCTTTCTTGTACCTACCCCTATTCAAGTGTCCAAGGGCCCCTCTCTTCGATACAATTCTCTACCTGAAACCAAAATGTGAAGATTACCTTTCTGCTCCATCAACCAAATTCTTCTCCATTTTGGACTCTTATCCAAATAAGCAATTGGGATGTATTAAATATGGAAATTATCTATTTTGTAAAATCAGGTTTTCTAAACACACATTCATCCCAAAAGCCTTTACAATGAAAGATCTTTGGGGGTACATTCTCTTAAATAAAAAAGTGAAAAAAAAAATTGGTAGCTGGTAGACAATATTAGTGTTGGCAACCATTCCTAGAACACTAGGCTTCTGCTAGCAGAAGAAAACTTCTGCTTTCTTAGGCTGTTTAGTCACAGGCTGGGGTTTATATGGTGAACTGAATCAAAATGTGTTTTTTAATAGCTTGTGTTTTATTCAAACTCACCTAAAATGTGTTCATACTTTCCTCAAATTTCTACAGAAAACCTACTACATGCCAAGAAATGTAATGCACATAAGAGGCAGCTTCTGTGTGTTCCTGAGCAATGAGAGTGAACGAATGTCTGTCACAGCATGGCTAAAGCAGCTGTGGAGGAAATGGGGACTGACGGGGATTCCGAGGGCTGACCGACATGGTCAGGTTGGAAGAAGGCTGTCAGAAATACCACACATGTAGATATTTCAGAGTTCAGAATCAGATTGCTTGGGTTCAAGTTCAAATTTCATCTCCTTACGAATCATAAGGCATTGTAAAAATTATTTAAAAATTTCTTTTCTCATTTACAAAATAACAATACCCTGAAGTACTCCTATCTTAAAAGATTATTGTTATATGAAGTGGACTTATCTCAACAGCAAACCAAAGAACAGGCAGAAGTGAAATATGAATGCATACTTATCTTCCCAAGGGAAGATATTTCAAGTAGAGTAAAGATCCAAACTAAGAGAACATGACATTAGGGACTAAAGTAATGTGGCCTGGTGAGGGGTGTAAAGCAAAGGGTGAGTTCATAGTTCATGGTGACAGTAGCAAAAGACAACTCCAGCAGGATAGCTGGACTCTACAGTAAACGGCAAGGCATCATGCTGGTCAGTGGTGTTCTTTGAGAATTGCATCTGTTTGCAAACATCTAAAATTACGGGGGAATGGAGACGTGTTGTGTATGTGTTTACTTGAGTTCAGGAGAACTGCAGATGTTTGAGATGAAAGTCACTGTCAGGAAGCTTTGTGAACATTATTTCTAAAATATCAACAAAAGTAGCATTTGGGACAGCTATCTCACTGGCGGAAGAGAGTATTAAGGTTTGTGTCTGGGGTCTTAGATCGTGTACTAAATGTCTGGAAGCTTAAATTTTGTCTCTGGCTTCTTGGTGAAAGGTTTTGACTTGGTGCTTTGCTTTCTCACTTCTCAGGTGTGAGAAGGGAGAAGTGTGTTCTTTACTGGTTCCCAGGGCTCCCCAGGGGGATCAAGCTGCAATACATACTGCAGAAATATGTTTGATGAAGTACCACCATCTCTGAGAATGCACCCATCTTCGTGTCACATGTCTCCTTCTCTACTGGCCGGTACTTAAATTATATCAAAATAAACTACTCCCCCCCACTTGAAAACTTGCCTCGGAAGATATCACAAACTACAACCAAAACATGCACTGGGTAATGTGGTCTCTGCATAGCCATCTGATGACACTTGCCTCCCTTCTTCCTTGGTGTAGCTCTTCAATACTTCTCCCCTTGATTCAGATCCCAGTGGCCTAAGTCCAGTGGGACACTCCTCACCTCTCCCTTAATGTGATCACCATCTACACAACTCATGTGATCACATCTACTCCCTATTTTACTTGTTCACATGAAGCACTGGTTCTCTTTGCCTATAGCGTTTATCGTGTTCCCTCCAGGGTGGCTTCCCCCATCTACCATGCCCATGCAGTCCATGCCCATGTGCTGCGTGTTCTTCTCTAACCTTGCAAGGTAAACTCTGAAAGCAGTGGCCCTGGCTGGCTGTCACAGCCACCGCTTCTGTCATGTCATTCAGTATATTGCACAACTAATTACTGAGTACTATTTCTTGAATAATGTTTGATAAATAATTGTTCCAAACACAACTGAGTAAATGAGCCCCCATAGAAGTTAATAAATGTGTTTTGTGAAACGTATAGTGAGAAGTGTAAATAAGGAAATATTGGTTTTAATATCATCTCAATAAGTGGACAAACAGCTCTTTTCTAAGGGATGGTTTATCTGCAGCCTCTGGAAAAAGTTCTATTTGGGTTCCATGGATTAATGAGGAAAATGAAAGAACTCAGCTAAGAACATGGTTTTGCACTTAGGCTGTGTATTCTCCAAGAAATATAGGGCTACCAAACTTTCTACCCTCAGCAGTGAACAATGAATTATTTTCCAAAGAGACAGAAAATACAGGTCCTCGAATAATGTGGTCTCTGTACATGTGATCCAGCCACCTTTATTTTATCTCAGACCCCAGGCTTCTAAGACTTTACAATCTCTGCATCTTATCAAGACCTACAATAAAACCTGCCATAAGATCCCAGGGACCAGGATATGTCAGGGAAAGTAAATCAGTGATGTACCTATTCTCTACACAGGAGCTCTGGGCAAGTGACAAATTCAAGATCTGAATGAACCTCTCCCATCCACTGTCTTCTGTTAATCCATATGAGACTGTACCCTAGACCTGTTGCTTTCACTTCTTTTTATTTGGAATCCTGGAGCTTTGGGGAGTTGTTTCTGGGGAAGTCTTGAGCTGGTTAGAGAAAATTCAAGTGGATTGTTAATAATTAATGGGATCACTATCTACACCTAAAATATACCAATAAATTTAATGGGAAGAAGTGGACTATTAGATACCTCCATCTCTGGTTACAGGATTTGCTTTTTTAATTTGTTGGCATCACACTTGCAGAATGCATTACATAGCCAATAAGTTTGAGGATTTTGGCTGATTTGATTGCACCAGAGCCAGACTTTTCAGAGATACAAAGACCAGGAAGGAAAGGGCAGATATCAAGTGGGAATGTACAGTATCATGGCCACATGGTATTATGATTGCATGAGAATCCTTCAGTAAAGCGATGTGAAAGTGACTCTATCACAGCTTCAGGTAAGTTGTGGTTTCCTGTGGAAGAAGCCTCGCTCTTCCAGAAGCTTCTCTACTGGCTTCTCCATGACATCTTTTAGGTTTCCATCCTGGAACTCATTGACATCAGTGGACACACACCACTCCGCTTTCATCTTGGTCATCATTTATCTCCCCTTCACAGAGAAGACTTGAGATTTAAGGAGGACTCTTGAGGCTACAGGAGAAACTCAGTCTCTCTGTCTGTAAAGATAGGTTTTATGACTTCTGACTCACAGAGGTCATGTGTCACTGAAGTGGTTTATCTGTCATCACTATCGTCCAAAACAGAACAGAACTGAGACCTAAAACTGCTGTTAGTACTTCCACCACATCAGCATGCATTTCTTTTGGGTTGTATCTTTTGTATTGTCAGGCTTGGTCCTATTTTAAGTAATCATTGTCAACTTGGAAAAAGTGTAGGTGCTAATATTTGGGATTAAATGTAAGTGAAGTCTTAATCCTCTTCCCATAATTGCTTGAAGACAAACTTTCTATAGGGAATTTTTGCCAGTGACCTCTTAGCAAACCTCAGGTTGGCAAACACGTGTGATTAGAGAAAGTTGTTATAGAGAGAAGCTCCATCTCCCATTCTGCTCCATCCAAAGTTGCCTACACGTCCTTATCCAGCATCACCAGGTGCAGATCCCCAATCCTGGACCTCCACCTCCAGAACTGTGCATGCAGTACATTTCTTTTCCTTTATAAATACTAAAACTTCAAGTATTCAATTATAGAAGTAGAAAATGGGGTAAGATTCCATCCATACTTGAGTTTTCCCAATTCTTATAAAATCAACATATCATTAAGATGAAATTTACATAAAAAATCACTTTAAAGTGAGCAATTCAATGGCTTGTGACACATCACCTTTATCTAGTTGCAAAGCATTTCTATCAGTGCACAATAAACCTCTTTACCCATTCAACAGGAATTCCTAGCATTCCTCTCTCTGGTAGCTCAGGACAACAATTAATCTTGGTGCTGTCTCTACGGACCCACTATTAAGGAGACGTCATATAATCAATGCCATATATAACCTTCTGTGGCTTTTGTACTTTGTCTAATGTCCTGGAGCTTCATCCTATTGTCCCATGTAGGAATGCTTCCCATTTTATGGCTGAGTAATGGACACACACCGAAGAGGTGTGATTCAAAACTTTCACAGTGATTCTTTAAGTAAAATGTTTAAATAATTTTTTAAATGACTCAAAATGTTTACAGTGATTCGTGTCAAATAAAAATGTTACAGTATGTTTTCATTCACCTTACTCACTGGATCTGGTACCATGTGATTTTGGGATTCTCTCCAAAGTAGAAAAGACAGTGAAATCCAGATGTTTTTGAATCAAACCAAGACATGGAGCCAGCCATGACATATGACTAAGAACCCTCACGAAAGAGTTTCAGACCTGCTGCGGAAAGTGACAAGGATGACAGGATAAATGTTTTCCAATAGAGCGAAAGCACACATTGATAGGGATTACTAGTGATGTGTCTGTTACAGTGCTGTTTTTTTTTTTTTTAAGTTAAGCATTCAGTGTGTGTTTTGATCACACTTCCCACATGCTGTAAATAGAATTAAAATCAACACAACTGTCTAGGCTCTGCCTTGAGCAGAAGTTTCTCTCCCTGTAGAGTTGAGGCCTAGCATTCTGTTTAATAACCACAAGTGTTTATTAAATCCTCTCTGCTAAGGAGTTTCATAGAAGCTTCAGCTCATGTCAGCTGCTAAGTCAGTCTTGTTTCTTTGCCTGCCTCAATGATAGAGCATGAGGTGGAATGCCCAAGGCTTCTAATGATGGCTTGGTCTTTCTGAGGCTCAGTCCCATGTAGGAGACCAGCATGAATTGTATCATTAGATGAAAAGATGCTCTTAGCAGCCAGGAATTTCCAAGGGATTTAGAAGTTCTGGATTAGAAACGACAGATAGAGGTAAACAGCATTGTTTTTTATTGTTAGACTCGGAGCTTACATTACCAAGGTTTCATTTTCCTCTGGAGCCAGGATGTATCATAAAAATTCTTCTCTGTCCAGCACTACAATCTGTGTTGAAAACATATTGAACAATCGTATCCTTGCAGTATTTAAATAATGTTGCTTCAGGCTTAAGTGGACTCAAAAGAGTCTCGACAAGAGAGAATCAATGTGATATAGTGTCTAAGTCACCAAGACACTGGAATTTGATACTGGGACCATTCACTATGAAAAATGACAACTCTGAAACTTAGTCTCTCTGGTCTGTAAGGACAGGTCTCATAACCTTTGTATTACAGTGTTTTGTCAAAACTAAAAGAAACAGATCCACTTTTGTGTTCTAAAGAAATATGTACTTCCTTTCTTCTGGCTTTTGATTTTACCTTCTTCAAACCCCAAAGCAGAACTTAGAGAGTTATACTGATTTTAATTCTTTTCCTTTCTTTCACTCTGAACCCATTTAATACTTTGGGCAGGGAACTACAATTTGCCCAGTTTTACGGAGATAGAAATAACATTTTTGGTGGCAGAACCTCTGTTTCTGAGATGTCAAACCTGTAATGTTTGGTCCATGTGAATGCATGGAGCTGACCGGGTGTGCTGTTTCCTCCCCAAACACCTCATTTCTGCTCCAGAGTACAGTCTTCTATGAGATGCCAAGACAAGGGTGGAAAAGTGGGGGAGGGTAAAGGGACATTGCATCCAGTGGGTACCTACTATCCAGCAGCCTCCTGCTAGATACTGTACTGACATTATGACACATTTTCCCTAGAAAAACCCCTTTTAGGTAGTAATGTTGAATCTCATTCTATTGACAGAGCTCCAGAAACTCAAGGCATCAAAAATGGCTCAGAGCAATGTACTAGGTAAATAACTGTGAACCCAGACCCTGCCTGACATCATTCTGACCGCTTCACCAAAGGTTGATTCTCTCATACTGAGACCTTAAAATTTTTTAAGTAATCACATTCATCATAAGGAATTTGCAACTGTACATAATATATCTTCATTGTTCCTTTTTTCCCATTCCCCACCGTTCCTTTCAACGTTCCTCCTCCTTATTTACAAAAGCATTTTTTCCCATTTTTTTCTTCTATTTGTTTTCTTCTCAATCCCTTTTTCCTTCTTTTTCTTTCCTTCTTCTTTCCTTAAGTCCCTTCCCACTGGAACATTGTCTTCCTACCACCCAATATCTGTCCAAAGTTTAGCTTCTTTCTTCTCTGTTCTCATGCAAGAGAAGCAATGAGATATTTAAACTTGTGTGTCTGACTAGAGATCTTAACATTTTCAAACCACTGAATATCATCAAGATCATATCTTGATTTTCAGATATACATACTTCATTACCAGGCCTTCATTTCTCTGTTTTCCTGATATATGATCCAATAAAACATCTAGGTTTTCAAATCAGATATTTTATTATTGTTATTTTTAAACTTAATGAGGACTCTCTGACTGCCTTCCTTGTAAACCTGAAACTTTGCTTTGAAATAATATATATATATCTACATACACATGCCCTCTGAAGTCTTGTATAATGGTAGCATTTCTAGAGTTTCTAGAGTTGTAGAATGTTAGAAAATCTAGAGATTGGACCTGGGATTTAGCTCAGTGGTTCTGGTGCCTGCCTGGCAAGCACAACATATGAGTTCAATCTCTGGTATCCACATACCACAATGCCAGTTACGGTGACTCACGCCTGTAATCCCAGCACTCCAGAGACAGGCAGAACAACTGCTGTGAGTTTGAGCCTGGCCTGAGCTCCATAGTGAGTTTGGAATGTTCCTAAACTACAAGGTGAGACTTTGTCTCAAAAAAGAAGAGAAAGAAAGAAAGAAATTTAGAGATTATTTTATCTAACTTCACCATTTTTAGTAGACAAATAAAACTTCTGCTCACTCACTGTCACCATCTTATGCAAACAGTTGTCATTTCCCTCCTGAAAATGCATCTGCTCTCCATGCCATCCGTGTTTTATTTTA
>PVIR01013561.1:23871-42229 GCA_004026965.1 Petromus typicus
TTTTTTTGTAGGATGATGCACTGCTAGTCTCCTTGCTTAGGCACATCACCTGCTTTCCCATTGTTGATACCATCTCAACAATGTAAGTGACTTATTCAAGGTCAAAGGGTAAATGATATTTGTACTTGGTTTCCTCCAGGATATTTGTACTTAGTTTCCTCCAGTTGCTAATATATACTTCTAGACAACACTGTTATTTTTCATTTCTAATTTTGTTCTTTTAGAATTTTAAATATTTACTCAAAACTAGCAAAGATCCATGGGTTGGTGGTTGAAGATGCTGAACTTTTAGCTTAGAATCTGCTTACTAGCATTAGAAGAACTAAAGAAACTTACTAATACTGGTATAGCATGATAGAGTGCTTCTCACTCTATAGAATAAATATGATTTTCTTTGGTTAGGCAAATTCTAAAACTTGGATGATAGCTACTAGTAGGTCTAAATGCTGATCATGTTTGCCTGCTTTGAAGTGGGAAAATAATTTTTTCCCATTAGACAGATTAAGGAATTAAGCCCAGTTAATTCTCCCTTTGTGTGTGTGTATGTGTGTGTGTGTGTGTGTGTGTGTGTGTGTGTGTGTGTGTGTGTCTTTCTGTCTGTCTCTCTGCCTATCTGTGTTTGACAAAGAGGAAGAAGGCTCTGTAACTGAGAACTTTCATCTTCTAAGAGAAAGCTCTTTGCCCCATGACTTTCTGTATTTGCAGAGAAGAGAACAAAAAGCCTATTAATAGTCTATGTCTTAATCTTTCTATTTGGGAAATAACCTCTTTTCATGAGCCTATTTCACAAATTTTGTGCTAATCTTCAGAGTGAACCTAATATAACCATGAAATAACTTCTAGTCACATATCTCACCTGAAAATAGTTACCTTGAAGAATCTAGCAGTGACTTTTAACTTTTTATTTATTTTTTAGTTTCCTTCATCTTATTTAGTGGCTTGTGGTCTTCAACATTGAAAAACATAATGTGGATGATTCTTTACTTTCCTAACTTTGCCTTTATAAATATAAATCACATTGATGCCCCCAAACTGCTTTGTTACACAGAATTCAAAATTTCAAGCATCACTTTATAAAAGGTTACTTTGGAATTCCCTTTGGTAGAAGGATACATAAACAGCTCTGTGTACAATGCCAGTAAGTTTACTCTATAGAAATGATTCTACCAGTACTTGAGTATTTTAGTGTCCCAACATGCTACTCTGTAAAAAGTATAAAATTAGTTTATTATCAATGGCTGCCTAGATCAGTTTTGGCCTCATAATACTTATAATGAAGACTGATTCCATCTGTGCCCAGCACTTTTCTAATTATTTTGAGTGTTTATCTTTTTAATTTTTTAAAATTTTTAAAAATTAAAATTAAAAATTTTAATTTTTATTTTATTTATTTTTTTTGAGACAGGGTCTTGCTTTGTAGTTCAGGCTGGCCCTGAGCTCAGCCTCCAACTCACATCACAGCAATCCTCCTGCCTCTGCCACCCGAGTGCTGGGATTACAGGTGTGAGCCCCCACGTCCAGCACTGTGGTATGTGGTATTAATTACTGCTGGGCATGAGTCTCCACGCTCAGTATTGTATGTGGTTACCAGGGAATCGAACCAGGCCCCTCGCGCTTGCAAGACAGGCGCTGGAACTACTGAGCTAACTCCCTGGCCCGAGTGTTTATCTTTTTAAAATTCTGATGGAAGCCCTATGAAGTGCGTACTGCCATTATTTCCATTTCACAAATTGAAAACCAAAATCTTAAAGGAATCTGGTAATCTTCCGAAGATCAGACTTACAAAATGATAGTAATATGAGCAATGTGATACTAGACAGAAAAAAGGACCAACTTTTTAAGTCTAGCTGCAAAGCTTAGTTGACCAGCTAGATGATTCAGTGCTTAATTTTTGAAAATTAAAATAAACAATATTTTACATATTGAAGATAATCCAAAAGTAAGACAGAACTAGAAATAATGTTGTTTTAGTATCTCAAAGCAAAAATCTTCTTATCACATCTAAGAATGCCTCTTAGTGTTTCACTATGTGAAATATAGATGATTTTCAGGAATCCTGTGGAGGACTGGGTACACATTGGATTTAATTTTGGAGTACAATTGACGTTCTAATTCTAGAACCTGCAGTTCTTGTCCATGTTTATAATTCCACAAAAGACAAAAGCCACACAACAGCACATGGAAGCAGACAAGCTATAATATATTTTCATAATATAGAACTTTAAGGTATAGTAATCAACAGTGGCAAAATATTTCTGTCTTTGACATTATTTTTTTTGTGAGATCCAACCTGTAATTGAGACCAGAGAAAACAGTATGGGAAAACAAATCCATGAGAACAGGATAAAAAATATCATGAACAGCAAAATATGTCTGAGTATTTAAAACTGTATAGAAAAAATAAATTAGATGAACAATTGTGTAAATATAAATTAAAAAGATGACATTCTTAATAAATAAAGTTTCACTATTTACATTTTTATATATTGCTGAAAGACTTAACTTAGATCCATAAAAACACATAAACAGGAAAAAAAATAAAACCCAAAATAGGAGCAGCAAATTTATGCAAGTGAGGTACAGGAAAAGGATTGGAATTATGTTTAGTTTTTGGTATTTAGATTGTTTTCTTTCTGTCTTTTTTTTTTTTTTTTTTTTTTTTTTTTTTTTTTTTTTTTTTTTTTTTTTACAGTAGGCCAGTAGAATTCTCATGAAAGGAGATCGTAAGCACTTCAATGGAGAGTCATTTTTCGGTAAGTTCCAGAAGGTGCCAAACAGATTTCAACATCACAATAATTAGAAATACCCATAATAATTATAACAATAATAAAAAGGTATAATATGATACATAAATATGGAAGAGCAGTTTGTAATACGAATACATTTTCTCTAGATGAGATCACAGTTTTATTTTGTAAATATTACATTTAAGTATATATATACACACATATATGTACAGCTATATATATACATGTGCATATATATGTAAATTTATATTTATATATAATATCTTTATATAGATAGATATCTGCAGACAGGTTATTGATTATAGAGACCCAAGAAAGCAACTCAAGAACTGTTCAGATTTCTCCTCACTGACTGCTGGTGTGTAGTGTAAGAAGCCCCGAGATCCTTCTACTCAGAATTCCGCCAGATCTTCTTTTAATGGAACGTTTGATGTGAGTGTTTAAGTCTGAGAAGGAGGAGGCAGCTGAAGAAGAGAAGTCAGAGACTCCATTCCTCTCTAGGTTGGAAACAGCCTGGAAGTCTTGACCAGAAAACAGCAAACTGACTTTTCCACTCTAGCAGATAATTGGCTTTTACTCAAATCACGGAACTGGTAGAAGCCAGAATGAGGGAAGAAATGACAATTTACCAAAAATAGTTCAACATCACCCAATGCACACTCTTAAAGTGGCCTGTGTCCCAGGAGCTCCAGCTCCATGACATACTCCCCATCTTTCTCAAAAGGCCCGTGGGCCCGTGTGTTCCTGGATGTAACCTGTGGACTGTTACATTATGACTTGACTCTCACAGACTGCCACAGCCCACTGAAAACCTCAAGGTCTCCCAGTCCTCTGCCCTCTCACTGTGAGGTAGGTAAGTAGTTTGATCCCCATTTTGCAACTAGAGAAATGGAGGCAAATGTAGAGGCAAGTTGACAATTTGTGTAAGATCAAACTGCTCCCTGGAGTCAAGAATTCCAGGTTTTTAGTGCTAAGACTTTAATTCTTCTCTTAGCCATTATACATTTCTCTTACAAAGCAAAAAATAAAAAATAAAAAAGGTAGGAATTTGGCAAAACTTGGAAAAATTGCAAGAACAGGCATTTTATTCATTTACTAATATATATATATATATATATATATATATATATTTGTTGTTTACCTAGTTCATCTAGCTTCTTAAAACACACTAGAATTACCTGTCTGGTTATGTAGCAGCTTTTCAGGAAATTGGACTGTGCAGTATGGTTCTGAGTGCAGTCTTTATAAAGCCTAGTGATGTACCAGCAAATATAAACATCTCATAATTTAAAAAGCACAACAACACAATATGTCCCCTTAACATTTGGTGAAACCAAGTAGCAAGCCTACCTCACTCCCTAATGCCACCGACTGCCACCAAACAAATAAACAAAATGCACCCCTCTGCAACAAGAACAGATCAAGGCGGGGAGATGCCAGATTTCCTGGACCTACCACGATGTACAGAAAATAATGACAGCATTACAAAACCCCACATTCTGTCTTCTAGGGAAATATTTATGTTGTATCTACCTACTCAGTCTGTTGAAGGCATGATTTCCTTTAGGAAACATAAAAATAGGGGTTTTTTTCTTATTTTTTAAAATCATGCATTGTACTTCCTTTCACTCTTATTGTCTTCTATTAATTTCTATCTGTACAATTTTGTCACCATAGATTTCTTCTATTTATTTTCTCATTTGAAGTAGCTCCATAAAAAACTAAAGAAAAAAACATACAAAACCTCCAAACTGTTAACTTGACTTTAGGAGTCATTTTTATTTCTTTTTCCCTTTTATGCTCTTTCTTTCTTTTCTTTTTTTTTTTTCTTTTTTCCTTTCTTTCTTTTTCTTTTCTAAACACAGGTAAGACCTATAACAGGTTGACAGTTACAACCAAGTTAAATCAAACCTGGAAGGGAGGTAGCTGAAAACTGTCTCAAATAATTATTTTCAACAGATAGCATTTAAGCTTTGGCCAAGGTGGGATTAAGACCAAAAGAACTGTCTAGGCAGTGACTCAGCAAGCTGGAGCCAAAAGAACAGCTGATACCCTCTCTCTCCAAAGGCTGCTATTGATGATCGTCCCTCTCTCCCTTCCTTTACACTCCACTTCACCTCCTCAAAATGATTTCCCAAGGACTGTATTCCCTCACAAGTTTTTGGCACAGAATCTGGGTGTAATGCAAGTCCTCTGGGCAGGCAGTTGAAGTTGTGGCTTGGAAAGTCTTCCCAGGATGGGACTTAGAGCTAGGTCCATTTCGTCTTTTCTTTTGTGTAGCTCACAGGGTCATGCTTCTTCAGATGCAGAACTCTTGAGTGTTCTGAGCCCCCTGAGCTGCTCTATTGTCCTAAACAATGACTCAAGGGACCTGAGACTGGGAATCAGTGCATTGTATGAATAGAGCTGACCCCCCCAATCGAGTGGCCTCTTTTGCCTAAGTATATCCTTGGCAAATATGAATCTGTCTTTAACAAGTTTGGACGATAATAAAGAGGAGAAGTGGTCTCCTAGAAAAGCTCCCTTCAAACTGTGAATCTAAAGCTAGAAGTTGGCCTCTGGGAATTTGGGCTCATCTCAAAAGCATAAGATAAGATAGATGACAGTGGTTGGGAGGAGGATTGGTGTAAGGAAAGCTGGCAAGGGTTGTTTGTGACTCCTGTAGTCTTGATATTAACAATGCTATCTCTGCATCTTCTTGGCTCTTTATATTATGCATGGATGTAACTGCGCCATCAGCAGCCTGTTTCATTTCTTGGCTTGCGACTTCCGAACTATCACTGCAAGGCCAAAAACTCAGGGAGAGCAAGAGTTGGCCTGTGAGAGTTGACAAGAATGCTCACCTACTGGAGACAGGCAACAAAGCAGGGTCAATCCTTCTAGTATTATTCTTATTTTTTGCTGAAGATTGACTTGGGAGTTATAGAAGTAAAAGCCCTGTATTTCAATGTGATATGGTTTTGTAAGAGGAAACACTAAGGATACACAATGGCCTATGCCGTGATGGCAGCCTCTCCTTCTGGAACACAATTTCAGGTTCTTAACAGAGGGAAAGCCACGTAAACTTAGCATTAAGCACTTCATCCTTAGAGGTGGGCACCTGTGCAGAAAGCACCTTGATGTATTTCTCAAATAACAGGACACAGATGGCCAATAGACTCCTTTTCAAGTGTTCTAAATTGGCAGGTAATTACTGTTGGGAGTGATAAAATCAGAGAGTTTCTCAAGTTATTTTTGGTCCCAATACAAAAACAGCCATGATGGATTTACAATGCCTTCCCTGGATACAGGAGTTGGGAGGGTCTGCACATGTGCCTGGTATTTTCCATTTCTGTTCTAGACTGATTTTGCTGGTTTTCCTCAGTAGAGTGAAGATCGCTTGATGTACACAATCTTAAAATGAGTATATCAGTTCAGAGCTTCTCTTGTCCTTTCCTCCCAGCTCCAGATTTCAGAGAATAGGTAAAATTTAACCACTGTCTCTGCCTATTCCTGTGTTAATCTCTTTCCATATTAATTCAAAGGGAGTGTACAGGTTACTGGCTGAAGATAGGCAGAGGTCCTAAGAGAGATGGGGCTTCTGTGTGCAACCGAATAATTTCTTCTTAACTTTTGGAGGCTGAAAATGGAATAGAGGGAGGAGTTGTCTAGCCACAGGTGTGAGGAGTCTTGGTGGCAGAAAAACCTATGTAGAAAATGTGATGACTGTGTTGGATACCAGGGCTGTGAAATTTTAAACTTCCCTCTTATGGCCTTCAAGAACGCAGTCCACATTAATAACATTCAAGGTGGTTCTCTGTTCCAGAATTAGATCTATGCACAGCAACAGTGATATTCTCAGAACTGAAGCCTTCTCTGGCCTAGACTGACAAGGATCCTAGACAAGGATAATAACCCCAGAGTCCAGACAATTCCTACAGTCTCTGGATGATGCCATCATCCCAGAAGTTGAACACTGTTCCACTTGGTTATGAAATCTAACACTGGCTTAGACATTCTGGACTGTCAGGAAGGACTCCAGCTTTGCAGGTCCTCTATTTCCCTTCCTAGATGAGTAGCCCACTCACGAGGAGCTTTACTTCCCATCATGTGGGCTCATGAGGGTTTTTCTCTTACAGAAGGTCTCTGAGGTGAGGAATTGTGGGAAAATATGGGTTGCTTTTAAGGCAGACTGGTTGAGTGGGGTTTCTCCTAACCTCGTTGTATCTGCCATCTTGGGGTACTTAATGTGTAAGATAGAGCAGCAGGAAAAGTAGCAGCAAATGTGGTCCCAAGGCAAGATCTAAGGAATGAGTGGAATCTGGAGGGATTGTATGACCTCAAGCCTCAAGCAGGGGCTGGTATAATACATTAACTTTGCAGTCCTAAGCCATATCCAGCTTGACCTGGAACCCTAGGGTTGGTGTAAAATCCCTATGGCAGCGAGAGAACTGGGGTCTTTGCATACCTTAGAATCTTTACCTCTTTCTGGGCCCTAGTCCCCTTTTGAAGATTGGTGACCATGGATTATTTCGCTTCCAATCTGAAAGGACTGCACAGTTATGTATGGTCCACATGTTCTGAGCTTCAGGTTGTGAGCTTCTGTGGCATCTCAATATTTCATCTGAGCAGTTTGCATAACTCTCTTCCTCCCAAGGATAGTGTTGGTTATGCACTTGGGAAAGGAAAGATGAAATCTGTTCCAGTCTCTCTCTACTCTGTCTCCAGAACTGCCCTCACACAGATGTTTTTGTATGGAAGTGTATGCATGCGTGGGTACTAACCACAGATGTGCATACTCTAAAGAACATGATTTTGCTGTGGTTGTGTGACAAATGGTTAGCATTTGAGAAGGCTATGGAACTACATGCTGTCTATGCAATCCATCTCAGACTTTGGGATGGGATTTCACTCTGTCATCCAGCATGATGAGATTTGGTTCATTTGCCCTACTGTGAGTCCTTCCTGGGTGAAATTAAAGGCAGACCGGTTGGGTGCTAAGGATCCCTGGTGTGGAGAGGCCATTCCATTGAGCAGCAGACTGTGAAATCAATACCAAAGGGATGCGGGTCCTGGTGTTGGGAATTCTTTGACAACATCTTGTCCTTCCTTATCCATGGCTGTATCCCCGGAAGTCTTTCCGGCTGTGTTCTTGGGCCTCAGGGTCCCGACAAGCACAGTCACTTTGTAGGTCACAAGACATAGGGAAAGGGGTGACCTGAAGAGGGGAAAATAAAAAGAGTGAACACAGTGTCTTAGTTCAAAGCAATAATTGAGAGAGAAGCAGTGCCGGGTGGGGAGCAATCACTCGATCTGAAAGAAGAAGAGATTCAAGTTCAACTCATAGTTTCTCTTTCTAGCTCTAGAATAACTTTTATCAATAGCATCACAGTCATTATCAGAGCAATTTACATGTGCTATGAGTCAGGCAGTGTGCCAAACATTTTCCAGACAAGAAAACATTGAGTATTTTCTATAACCCTGTAAGAAAGTTTCTGCAAGAATCCTCCTTTTATTGATGACAAAAGTTAGGCTGAGAGTGGGACACACAGGTATTTGACCCAAGTAATAAGTGACATAGGTGATATTTAGCTAAGACAAGTTACTTCTCTTTAAGTCTCAATTTCCTATGTGTAGAACAAATATAAAAAGAACGACATTACACTGTCAACTATAAAGCCTGTGTATAATTATAGGGGAAAAATTTATAATTTCAAAAATTATAAACCCAAACTGGCTAATTGTACAATGGAATATTTAGCGTAGGGGACCACCATGATGCCCAAGTTAAAGAAAAGATGTGAAAATGTCCAAGAAGATGTAACTCTGCACATAATGGTAGGCTGGGTTTAGGGAGGCAAGATAAAAACTGAGCATGTCTTTGAATATATTCTATTTCACAATATCTATCATACATTCCAGAACTCATTTGCATCTTCAGTTTCTCTTACTAGAGAAAAGATATGATATTTACACATCTATGTGTAAATTGTTTCAATTATGAGTATTTCCTCAAAGTACATCCATTTGAGAATAAATGACTGAAACTTGTCATTGTTTATGGCAGAGTAATACTCTGTTTTTTAAACACACACACACACACACACACACACACACACACGCACACACACACACACACACACACCTTCTTTATCCAGTCTATATTTGCTGGGCATTTAGGTTATTTCCAAGATTTAGCTATCACAAACTCAGCTGCTATAAACATAGGTGCTCATATGTATCTGTTATATGAGTCTTATAATTCTCTCAGGTATATCCCTAGCAGGGGATTAGCAGGACCAGATAGAACCTCTAGGGGAATGGGAAAAAATGAAAATTAAGTCGTGTCAATGTTGAGTGCGATCGTGATGTGCATATACAATGTGCCAATACAGATTCAATTTTTTTTAAAAAAATTGAGCATCCCTGAAGGACTCGTAGACCACCTTCTATGAAGCCTGAAATCTGAGAAAGAAACATCTTACATACAAGTTTTGAGCAACATTATTTGAAGAACCTCAGAAGCAGCCTAGCATGAGAAAAATTCAGAGATTTGCGCTTGTGTTCCCAGTCCTTCCCTTCCTGTGCTCTGTGACCTTGGGCTGGCTTGCTTTTCTGTGAACTGATAGAAGAGCCCAACTGAGCTAGCATCCTCCCCATCCAGCACATGAT
Organism: Petromus typicus; assembly: GCA_004026965.1. Lineage (NCBI taxonomy): Eukaryota > Metazoa > Chordata > Mammalia > Rodentia > Petromuridae > Petromus > Petromus typicus. The sequence goes on from PVIR01013561.1 coordinate 33,270, forward strand.
CCATCTTTCCAGAGTGCAGAACAGTCCCTGCTGGAGTCCCAGCCTGAACACACGCAAGTCGATTTCACCTCATTGCATCATGACATTTGCTTATAACTTTCCCCAGAGGGTCCCCATCTGCGCAGATGGATCTAATGACCTCATTCACCTCCTGCCTAGGGCAGGGTCTCCAAGTGCTCTCACAGTCTCCACATTTTGTTTCCCTCACTTTCATGTACTTGTGGACTCATTCTCTATATCTAGTTATTTTTTCCTCTGTCTCTTTGTCCCCCTCCCTTTCTCCTCAGTTTCTATCCTCTTTCTATTTTTCTTCTAACCTCTTTTCCATCCTAAAATTTTGTAATATTTAAAAATGTTAAGACTAGAACCAGGAAGATTTAAACCCAGAGCTTTCTTACCTACTTGAGAAATAACCTTTACCATGTGACAATTCTCTGAGCTTCAGTGAAGTTATTTATTGAATTGGAATAATGCAAACATTTCCTTATACCTCCTGACACTAACATGAAGGAGTGAAATAACTCACGAAAACGACCTAGTATTGTGCTTGACATAAGCCAACTGCTTCACAAGCAATTCCTCTCTTTCACTCTTGGATGTCCTTCTACCAACCCTGTTGCTAAGAGGCAGGGACTGTGTCAGTCTTATTCAATCATGCTTTCCCAAAACCTAAGCTATAGAATGAGTGAGAATTTCTATTTCTCTCTTTCTCTCTCTGGCTGCTTCTTTATATTTCACTAATAAAGGCCTCTATTTCTTTTTCAATTTAGATTAATTGGTGCTTGATACTCTGCTATCTGACTCTGTATCTTTTGCCTCATGCTACTTCTCTTTTCACTCATAGGTCCTTGCTCTGTGTGCCCTCCTCAGCACACTTGCTCTCCATCCTCTGCACCTTTGGGAAATAGATCTACGATATTCTATCTGGAACTGAGAGCACTGATGGAGAAACTTTCAGAGCTTTCAGTGGTAACAAACAGCCAACTGTGACATGTGTGCCTCAGGTCCACCATCCCTTCTCTAGACTGTGTTTTTCACAACTTCTAGAATTCTTTTTTCATAACACTTTCAAGAGAAGAATGGAACATTAGAGCTGGAAGAGAGATAGAAAGAACATTCTCCAGGTCCAAGTGGAAAAACTCAGAGCAAACCCAAGTCCAAGAACCGAGCTAGACCTTGCAGAGCAGAACTCCAGCATGCCAAAGGCGATGACCAGGATCCACTTGTCTCACCTTCGCTGAATAGTTTTAGGAAAAATCCTTCAATACAATGACCTTTCATTTCTATTTCTATAATAAGGACATTTTTATGTGTAAAACATCAAGCTTCATATAATTGTGAAGATCTAGAAAGAAGTAACTTGCAGGAGGCCAGAACATGAGCTAGCACGTGGCAGCCGCTTAATGTTAAATACACATGTGCTGAATCCAATTTCTCATTGACTCATATTTCACCATCTTCCCTGCTTAGTGTCCCTTCGTTGCACGTCTCTGACTTGGATACCTCTCTGTCCTCAACTCACCCACACCATTATCTACACTATTGCTGCCCTCACTCACATTTTATGACTAGAATGATAGAGTTACCTCTAATGCTTTCTATGCCCCATCTAATACTTGCCAATTATGTTCTAAGACTCATTAGGGACATTTTGACATCTGTATGTCATCCAGGTCGATGTTTAACTTTTTCTCTATCTTAGAATACAATTTAAAGCTGCTATTACAGATTCAAGACCTTACATCATCTGATCTCTGCACGATTCTCAGACCTCACCTGGTTCCTTCTTTCTCTCAGTAGGTTATTCACTTGTATGTTCCACAATTACACCACACGGTTTCTCACCTTGAAATGCTCAGCTATTTGCACTCCTCTGGCCTAGCTGCTTTTCCCCAGTGAGCACCTTTGCTCCTTCCAATCTCATCTCAGCGATCACCTTCTCCCCCATTGGCTTGGCTAAAAAATGGCATCAGTCTCCTTCATACCATTTCATATCCCTTTAAAAAATATTTCTTGTACTGAATTACTTCTCCTTCATAGGCCAACTCAGATTGGGCGGAGGTGTTGAAGTTCATCTCTACCATGTAATAACATCTAATGAACCCATTAGTGGGTGGACAAATGCATGCATGAACATTACATAAAGAACACTCAACAGGCCAGTGAACCTCTGCTCTTGTAGTAACTTGTTGAGTGACTTTGCACACATTACTTCTCTCTCTCTGGTCTTCTGTTTCTCTATGAGTATAATAACAATTAATCCTCCTTGTTTCTAATCTTCTATCTAGCTGAAGCTCTTTCAGTCTGAGAAAATTATAAGTGAAAGGTTTGGCCAGAAAGGATTTAGCAACAACACAGATGGTTCCCCCAACTGTGTCTACCATATTCTTCTTTCTGTCCTCTCAGTTATATTATCATCTCACCAAAGTTATTGGCTAGTGAGGTTCTAGACATTAGTAGTTTATGAGGCTCTGTGGGGCATTCTGGGTATTTTTAAGTGGTTGTTACCGTCCTCTTCCTTTCTAAATCAATCCAAGAAGTTTTAGGATGCAATAGAGAGACGTGTTTGGAAACTAATGAGGGAAATCAAATCACATATAATTAATTCTAGAAGACTTCAATTCTAGAAGGTTTAGCCTAAATAAGCTTAGGCAAGGGCTCTTTAGTTCCATTATAAGCTTGTAAAGGCAGCATGCTATGAGTTTGAAATTCAGTTGTAGGTTCCTCCTAAAAACTGTGTGACTATCAGCAAGTTCCTGGAATTCTGTGGACCTCAGTCTCTTCAACTCCAACTACAAGTCCGAGGTCCTCACTAAAAACAGCACAAGGCCCTAGTGTGAAGTCAATGAAATGAGACTATCTCTAGACCAGTTTTCAGAGGGTCTCATTCAGAGAACATGCATAAAGTTTTGTTCTCTTCTCCTGCCTGTTTGTGAGCTGCCTTTTCAGAGCCTTCTTTGCAGACTTCCCTCCAAATAAGATTCCTCATGGATCAAGCATTTAAAGTTGGGTAAAGCAAGATGTGGAATCCCAGCAGACCCGAAGTTTGACCTGGGACAAACGCGGAAGCCTGCTTATTAGATTCCAGCAGTGAAGGTCATCATATACACTGCCATACTCAAAGCTTTGCCCCTTGACAAATGATGTCCCATTCTGGCTTTTGATTTTGCACAACTCCGAGAGATTATCATTTGGAGCTACAGACAAGATAACTGAAACTTCAGAATGTTTAGAACAAAACCAATTTACCATAAACAACAGTGCCAAGAGTAAATTGATGGTTACAGGACCCTAAGCCCCACTCCCCAAATCAAGAGGTCTAAGCAAGTAAGAGAGTAAAAGAAAAGACTTTGTTAAAGACCCAGATGGGCTGACTGCTGTTGCTCTCTTTTTAATAGCCACACATCTTTATCTCTCATGGCATGCCTGGCATTGAGTTAAACTCAATGTGCATTGTCTCTCACTCTTTGCAGCAACCTAAAAAGCCAGCTATTCTTATTGTCACCAATTACATCTCAGAGAAAACTGAAAGGCAAAGAGGTAAATTACTGGCTGGCAGGTGGCCTAAAATCTGCATCCATGTTTGTAACTACTCCTCAGTACTTTTCCTCAGTCCATGAGTTGGGATCCCTTGTTCTCAGAGGAAGAAACTGAGGAATATGGAGAAGAATCATATATGGTTAAAATCAGAGCTCTGAGTCCAATTCTTGGATTACCTCACTCTCTAAGCTGTTTCTCACTGTTTGTACTGATGACTTCTCACAAAAACCTACCACACACACTTGGACTCCATGACATCTGTGTTCTAAGTGGAAATTCCCAGCATCAAGACACAGGGTTGTCTCATAAAGGGTTTGTGCGCCCACTGTGTCCTCTCCTAAGCACCCTGGTAGCATGACTCAAGGCCAGCATTCTCTCCTTTTTGTCTCTGGGCTACTAACAGTTTTCAGACACAAGGCATTTCTTCCCCTGAGTGAGTTTTCTGGGTTAACACTTCTATATCTGTGTATGAGTGGGTCAGGAATGCATCTCAGGCAAGCACAAGGCTCTGGATGCAGGTTTTGGCTAGGGCTAGGGGACAGGCAGGGGCTGGTTTATGACTCTGACTAATCTAGGAGCTAACAAACAGAGAGTAGTATGTATGGAGTAGAAGAAGAGGCATCCCCTTCTGAGAGCCAGAACACTTTGGTTCTGGAGCCTTTTGGCTGTGGTACCTTGGATGAGTCTGTTCACCTGCCTGAGTCCCAGGATTTTCATAATTTACATGGAAAGGGCCAAGGAAGCCAAGTTAATGAAAGGGTGGTATGAAGCAATAATCCTTGGTTTGCTTCCTGGGGTGGGAATAGAGTGTCCACATGAAGCATGGCACAATTAATAAATAAAGTAGCATGTTTAAAGGCGAGTAAAGACTTTGCATGGAAAAATGAAGGACAAAGGGAAGGAAAACATGGGGAAAGTGGAAAAAGGCATTGTACTGCATGAGGAGACTTGGATTGGAGTTTTTTCCCCATTTTTTGATGTAGTGAATACTCTCCCAAGTTTCTCCCATTTCTGGGCTTCCGTTTATCTGTCTGTAAAATGGAGACACCAACAATCCTATCACAGAGAATTATTTTCCACAAAGTATAAAATTTAGGAAAAGCACTTATCTCAGCATGTGGAATAAAATGCATGTTCAATAAATGATGATGATAATGATGATGATGATAACAGTGATGATGGTGATGGTTGTGGAGGTGATGAGGTTATGGTAAGAAATGTTGGTGATGATGGCTTTTATGGCCAATGACAATGACAGTACGATGACAATGGTGATGACACTGGGGGACAGATAGATTGGATTCCTTCACAAGATCAAGTTAAAATTTAACATCCTCTTCAGTGACATGAAAAAAGTCAGAGCTACATTCTAAAGGGGAAAGCATCAGGACAGTTCTGAGGTTAGTGTCATGGACATGGAAGACTTAGTGTAGTCCACTTAGCTCTCTGTCTGTTGTCTCTTACCCATATTCCAAGTTAAATACAACTACTCCTTCTTCTGGGAAAATTTCCAGAATCTTCTAGGTTGGCCAGTCCTTCAGATCATTTCTCAATATACATATTGCCTTTTGGCCAAAGTTCAAACTGCCTGAAATAAGTAATAAATGCCTCATTTGCCCATCTGGGCTTGTCTTTTACCTCTTTCTTGTGCTCTGCTTAGACATTATCATGGAATTATTTTCCTGAATACACTGCCTGATGTTTGGCCCCTGGCATAGGAAATGTTCTCAGCCAGAAACACTCTTCTCCTTCTCATATCTATCTTTGGTCCTCTCCTACTAATGGCTCAGGTAAGACCTTCATAACATGTTCATGTTCATGTTGCTTTTGCTATAGCCTTTATTATTTTCATTTGTTGTGCTTTCATTAATACTGCACTCTAAATGTCTAGCCACTGTCCCATAAGCCATGACTTCAGCACAGCTGGAACTAAGCCTGTCTTGCTCCTGGCCTTTCATAGTGTGGATCATTTATCAGGAACTACTATTACTTCTCATCATTCAACAAGTGTGTTGAGCACTTAGTATGAGAAATCAGTATGGTACATTGGAACTCGGAAGATATCACTCAGCAAAAGAGGAACACTTTTGTCCCTCATGAAATTTTCATTCTACCATCAAGAAAGGGTGAAATTAGTAATAGAGAGTAGATGGATTTAAGCTCCAACTAAGAAAGAATTCAACTTTTCTGTCTTAAGAAGTTATGATGACTATCAGCGTCATCAATGGCATCCTGGTCAATGTGATGAATGTTATGGAAGGGGTACAAAAAGCATAAATCATGATGAATGAGTGTGAGAGTCAAGAGCAATGTGGGTAAGTAGTCAGGGTTGTGCTCATTGACAGTGTGATGCTCTGGTGAATACTTGGAGGGCCAAGGGTGGAGGCAGGAGGATGAGTGGAAAGAACGTTCTCAGCCAAAGGAATAGCCAGTGATGAAGACAATAATGTGGAAGGATGCCTTCCCTGTGTAAAGACCAGCAAGGAGTCCAGAGGGCTGGAGTTGAGTGAGGGAGAACACAGGTAATAGAGATGAAATCAGAGAGGACATATAGGGCATGGTAGGCCATTGGAAAAACTAGTTTTACCCTCCAAACAGAGTAGGGAAACACTACATGGTATATAGTTACACAGTCACAGACTTAGGACTATAACCCAACTCCTGGACATCTCGCAGAATCACTCTTATAGAAGCCCCCAGAAACATAACCAGCACACCTTAGAAGGCTCTGGTATGTTGAGCATGGCAAAGACATTTCCACTTCCTCCCTCACACCTCTGACACATGATTACTTAGAATGATTCCAATAACAAACTGGTTTTTGTTGTTGTTGCTATGAGAGAAAAATCATTGGACTAACCATCCTGGAAACTTGTTCTGAACTGAAGACTGCTTACGGCTCCAACAAGGAAATAATAAACTGACATCCTACAAAGCTGAGTCTTGCCTCTTCCTGTCTGCTTCACACTACAGGCAGGTGTCTGAGTAGAAATTTAGACACCCCTGGCAGACAGAATTTCCTGCACTGTCTTGTTCTTGTCTGCCAGCCGAGCCCAGGTCCCTCCGCAAGCGGATGTGGGGAGCAGCTGGTGTCTGTCAAGATGAACAGTGGCAGAAGAATGGAGGGAGCAGACAGACATTGTGCTGGGCCAAAGAACTGGGAGGCCCCAGCCCTGGGGACCAGGAAGAGGCTTAGGCGGAGAGCTGGCAAGAAGCAAGTCTGGGAAAAGGTGCTGAGAGCTTAACCCTGGCTTGGAGTTCATACCATCAGCTCTATTCCAGGAGGTCTACAAAGCAAGAAACTCATCTCTGAGAAAGGCGAGAGTCTTGGGCAAGGCACAAACCTATTGTAACAAGATGTTCAGATAGGCTACAAGCTGGTTCTTTGTGGGGAAATTCTCAGATTTGCATCTCGGCTCCATTACTTACTAACTGGCTGAACTTAACCCTTCTAAACCAGTTTCATCATCTATAAAGTAAAGATAAAAAAGCAACACCTACTCCAGAGCTGCTGTGCTGATGAAGGGAAATGATATGTAAATGTGGTTAACACTATGCTTGGCAAAGTGCAAGTTCTCAATAAATACTAGCTATTCTGATGGTCTGGTGTTAGGAAATACTCAATCCTACACACAGCTCTGTCACTTCTGATGAACGAGTTTACCTCTCTGAGCCTTGATTTCCTTGATTGCTGGATTTTTCTGAAGTCTAATGAGGCAGTAAGCACAGAGAACCCACAGCCATGTGGTGAGTGCTCAATTAATGAAATTTTTAGAGTCCAGGTGTGTGACTGAAACAGATCTGAACTATGGATGTGTTTCTGAAGGCAGCCTCAGAAGAAGGGAATTTCTAGTGATATGGGACTGGGGCCAAAGAGATAGATGGGAATTCATCTGTCCAACGTGTAACATCAAGAGAGGCAAGAAACCCTTCTCTTCTACTAAGAAGGTGCCTACTGTGGGAGCTTGCAATAGAAATAAGAACTTTTTCCTGAACCAGGAACACCTCAGGGAACCCTTTGCTGTCATCTTTATGATGTTAGATATTACTGGTAAGGTTGGAGCCTCATCTGCCACCACTCAGCCTTCGCTACTAGAAAATGTGCTGTCCTTTTTGCCATGGGTGGAGAGGAGCAGGGAACCCGACACCTAACTTCCCAGTTTGGATTCACAGTGAACTTTCTCCAGCAAACTTTGGGCAGGCTATACCCAAGGCTATCAAGGACAAAGCCCTGTTAATATAGATTTTCCTCTTCTGAGACTTAGCCCTGTGTAGGGGAGGCACTGAGACTTGTAAGTCTGATAGAACTAGGTGCCATTTTGGTGTGAAAATTCAATAGCCACGTGAACTTGGGGAAAAGTCCTGTGTCTTCTGAGCCTATGCTGGTTCATCTGTGTCATGTGCTTCAGATACTTAACCTGTCATACAGGAAACCAGAGTTCAAGAGGACAGCAGAAGCTGGGTGCCTGACAGAATATCTGCATAGCCTGCCTATCATTCACTGTAAATCAGTCTGCTGCAAGGAATAGCTGTAGGAACATTTTGAAGTGGTTGAGGTTTACTTAGAAGTAACAATGGGACATTTAAAGTGCAGGGATTGAGGTTTTAATTTGAGAAATCTCATTTTTTAAAATATTTAGACTTCTAGGAATCTCAAATTTGAAAATATACAGACACCTGTGGGTAATATAAGTAACTGTGCCAAAGTCATTCCTGCTGCAAGAGTCCATTAGCCTCTCATTACCCCAACTTGACACACAGTTGTAACACTTTTTCTGCTTCTTAGTTCTGCCCAGCATGAGTGCCATCAAGCAGAGTTCTTTGCTCCTCCATGTATTGTTGCTTCTGTCACTTCTTCTGAGACAGGGGCACCTTCTCTTATCTGCAAGTGGAGCTCATCACTAACATCAGGCTCCCTAAAAAATGGCAAGTCTCACAGGGCAGGACCTGCTGCCGTACCATATCACCATGCATGTCCAGCCTGGTACAACACTACGCACACAGAGATGCCCAGTGAACATTCACCTCATTGGAGGGAAGAAAGCTGGTCATGTGAATTCCATTGCCACAGTTAACAGGAAGAACAGTGGACCGAAGGAGAAGATGATTGTCTTCTGCACAACAAACCTGAGCTACATTTATAATGTGGTTGGGTAAGAAAAAGAGAGAGAGAAAAGGAAATACATCCACAGTAGCAAAAAAACAGTTCTGGGCCACTTCGTGAGGAGGTCGTATCTAACTTGGGGCCCTGGAGTTTGGAAATGCTGCAGCTGAGGCCCATTCAGGAAGTCTCAGAATGGTGATTCCAGCTTTTGCATACATGAATGTATTGGAAATAAAGTTACCATAATAATTTGAGATCTGCACCTGAGCCTCGATGTCATGAGTTCACTTCCCTACCATGCACTCTATAAAAAAAG
>PVIR01013562.1:0-41865 GCA_004026965.1 Petromus typicus
GACACAGATACTGTGCGTCATGGCGTGTACACTCGTCCGCTGCCTCCAAAGCTGGTACCTGAAATTCCTTCATTCTACCACCACCTCTAAATTACCCATGGTGATTTGCAGAATATTTTCACATGTAAGGTTGTTCTGGAGACAGACAGTACATGTACTAGTTCTAACTCTCATAAGGCAAGTCAGTTTCAGAAATAGTGTCTCTACTTAAAGAAGGGGAAAAAAGGTAGTAAAAGTAAAGATAGTAAAAAAAAAAAAAAGAAAGTTTATGTATATAGGGGTGGGGATTGTAGGGAGGGCAGCAGAGTGGGATAAGATGAGTCAAGATGTGTCATGTATTGGTACAAACTCTCAATACTGAATCTGATCATAATGTATACATAAAATGTTGCTATAAAATCAATTTCAAAAATTAAATTGCATTTAAAAAGAAATAGTGTTTCAGTAAGTGAAAAATTAAATGCAATCCTTTGACCACTTGTTCTGCTCTATCGTGTTAGAAAAGATCTGGCTAGCATCCAGTTGATGAATACAGAATTACCAAACAAGGCACGTATGTTCCACCATCTTTCTGAGCGATCATCTATCTAGTTCTCTTTCTACAATACAGGACCTCTTGTCTTCAATCTTGCATCTTTTCACACCCAAATTCCCAACCCCTTCATCTCTTCTTTAGTCTCTCCAGAAGGCAATAGCAGTTAATCCAACATTCAACAAAATTGGCTCAAATATGAATCCACAGAACAATTTCCCTTTAGCGTGTCTAGATTTATAACTGCCTTGGTATTTTCATGTGTCCTAGGACTAGTTCACAAAGATCCAGACTCAGGAAGAAATCTGCCTGCAGGGAGATTTTTGGAATGTGCCCTAGGGAACAATTTTGAGAGTGTGAGGGAAGTAGGACTGGAGAAAGGGTCGTGTTAAACTGATCAGCGCTTAATGGCTGGCCTCAGAGAGGAGACAAACCTGGGAAGAGGTCGCTTCTTTCTCTCTTCCTAAGAGGCTAATAATGATTGCAGGGAAGGGAGTCAGCTGTGAGCCATCAGCAAGTGCCACTCTGGAGAGACACCACTGAGGGCCTCAGAACCGAAGGAGCGTCTCTGCTCTCCGTATCAGCGTTGGTGTTGACTGTGTCCAAGTAACACTTCCCATTTGCTGTCTGTCACATTGCATTGGTCACATTCACAGAGAGTTAAGATTTAGTCCTGTTCATACTTGACAAAAGAGCCAAATCCCTTGGAATGTAAGATGTTGCCTCTTCCATTTATTTCAAAATGAACAGTTATAATGAGAAAACACAGAAAAAGACAATAAGCCAAATAAAGAATCTCAGTTTAAAAATTAAATTCTATTTTTTTTACCATTGCTATTTGCTTATATACCCATGTTATATCTTTGAGGAAAGTAGAAATAAATTTTATATCATATTCTCTCTGTTTATCTGGTATTTTAAATTAGTATAAATGTAAGAAAGTACATTATTTCATGGCACTTGTAAAAGTTAGCTATAGTGATAGGAGATACAGATACACATACATCATTTGATAAATAGATATATACTATTTTAAGATTTTGGTATTTATATATATCATCAAACACTAGGTTTCAAATGTCAATAACTATTAGAATGTATCATATAATCTGTATAGAACTTTACAAACCACGAGTCTGTATCAACAGCAAGTATATTACCAGTATAGTCCCTGTAGCCAAATCAGCATAAGAATGCCACCTGTACATTTGTTTCCTGGTAAAAAGATGGATTTTTATCACTAAAAAAGAATTGTTATAATACCAGAGGAAAGCTAGAGCAGATCGAGTTACTGTCTTACACACAATTGGAAAAAAGATGAAGTTCTTAGTCATCCTCCCATTGTAATAGAAGAGGTTTGCAAACAGAGTGACATCAGCAACATAGCAGACTAGACGTTTCCAGGGCCTGTGTCCTCAACAGAAATAGCAACGTGTATAACCACATGCAAAAGCACCATCACAGGAGCTAAGAAATCCAGCTGAGTAATCAGGTACCTTAGTAGAGCACAGTATTATGAAGTCACGTGTCAAACATGGTAGGAAGGATGATTTTTCCAGTATTCATGTCAACTTCCTTCAGGTCTGTTCACAACATGGAAAAGGTTCCGTGCACACGGAGAGGGATAATAAAGTGTGACACAATTCTGCTATATGCATTCCTCAGTATCTTCCCTGATGAACCCTACTTCGGACCCAGGCTCTAGACCAACCCCCACCATGCCAGGCTCCAGGACTGCCCGTGAACCCAATCCCAGCCAGAATGGCTGTCATGTATATTCATATGGGGAAAATTAAACTGGATCCATATATTACGTTATACACAAAAATATACCTAAAAATATTAAAGATTTAAGTTACTAGGAGGAAAACTCATTGACTTTGGTCTAGGAAAAAATATTATTTGCTTGTATGATCCAAAAGCAGGGACAACAAAAGCAAAATAATAATAATAATAATAATAATAATAATAATAATAATAATAATACAAACTTCTGTACAGTAAGAAAAATATTAATAGAAAATCACAGAGTGAAGAGTCATTGTAAAGAAAATGAGAAAACACTTGCAAATCATACAAAGGGAAAATATATAAGTTATATAAAAAATTCAAAGAACTCAAATGTAGAAAATATCTAACTTGATTTAAAAAGAGGCCAAGAGCCTCCATAGACATTTTTTTCAAAAGAAGACCCACATATATGACAAACTGGTATATGAGAAATGGCCAACCTCACAAATCATCAGGAAAAGGAGATACAAAACCACAGTGCAATGTCAATGCATTTGTAATAGGATGGATATTATCAAAATGAGAAAAAGTGAGTATTGGGAAAAAATAGAATGAACAAAACATTTTTTCCTTTCTTGCTGAGAATGTAAGTGCATGCATCTATTTCAAAAAAGAAAAATTTGAAACTTGAAAAATTAAAATTTAAAGATAAAACAATCTCACCTCTGAGCACCAGCAAGGGTATTAAAGACACATATTGCTATCTGTACTCCTATGCTCATTCCAGCATTATTCACAATAGCCAAGACACAGAGTCAATTTAAGTGCCCATCAATGGACTGGACAAAGGAAATACAGGTAGGTAGATATGCAGATAGAATGCAATTTAATTCAGACTTAATAAAATAAAATTCTGTCATTGATGACAACATTGATGAAACTGAATTATGATGTAAAGAGTGAAATAAGGAAAACATGAAAAACAAATACCACGTGGTCTCATATCTAAAACCATTGACCTAATAGAAGTGCAAAATAGAGTGTGAGCAGGAAATGCTAGGGAAATGGAGAGATGGTGGAGAAAGAGCAAAGTTTCACAGATGTAGGATGAAGAAGTTCTGGAGATAGCATGGTGACTGCAGTCATATAGTTATAGGAGGGTGTCATATACTTGAAATGGGCAAAAAGAATAGATCTTAAGTGTTTTCAACTCACACGGTAACTTTGTGAAGTGATGGATATGTTAATTGGTAATCATTTTATATGTTCATTAAAATATCATACTGCACCTTTGAATTTTATACAGTTCTTATTTAGCATTTTCCTAACTAAAGCTAGAAAAAGAAGTTCAAAAACAATGACATTAAAAATAAGAACAAATAATTCCATTATATTCACATAGTGACATGAAATTTGTCAATGAACTTAAAATTAGAATTCAAAACCAGAACTACTAGAAATAAAAACAAAATCATTAACAGATTTTGACAAATTTTGTGAACTGAAGTCAGTCTTCAAAAATATTTTTATTTATGAATTTGAGTAAGATATTCATCTCTGTCCCAAATGGCCAACATTTATACATTGATGATTAGGTTCTTTTTGAGACAGGGTCTTGCACTGTAATTCTAGCTGGCCCTGAGCTCAGCCTCAAACTCAGCAATCATCCTGCCTCTGCCCCCCGAGTGCTGGGATTACAGGCGTGAGCCACCACACCTGGCATTGTTGTATGTGTTTACCAGGGATCGAACTCTGGACCTTGTGCTTGCAAGCAAGGCACCAGAACCACTGAGCTAAATCTCTGGTCCATGTCTTAGGTTTTAGCTACCATTTCTTAACATACTTAACATATGAATCATCTAAATTTTCACTCTAAAGCTTTCCCTATTGTTACTGGCTTTAAAGCTTGCTAAAACCACCAGTGTAAGTCAGTACTCTTCAGTTCACTTCTGTTTGTTCTAGGTTTAGATGTTTTAGAAAGAATTTAAAGTTTCAGACTGTTTTAAAGTCTACTGCACACATGTTATTATTGTAATTATTGAGGCACTCTGACTCAAGATGGCAGAAAAAAAATGAGTTGACATAGCAATAACAGTAGCAACAACAAAAATACCTTTTATAAAGGTTGTGTATATAGGGGGTGGGAGGTTGCAGGGCAGAGGGAAAAGGGAAAAATGAGAATCAAGTGTCATATTCTGGTACAAACTCTCAATGTTGAATGTGATGATGATGTGTACTCATAATGTACCAATAAAGATTAAATTTTAAAAATACCTTTTATGATACCGAGTGTTGTAATTTGTTTAGAGCATGTTCCACCTATTTTTATGACTTTTGGAAATTGTTCTAATTCAATTAGTATGTAGACCACAGAGTCCTTACCAACTCTCCTAAGCAGGGGCTCTTTTGGGGTGGTCGCCATAGCAACCCCTCTGAGCCGGCACTCTACCCTCTCTCTCCAGCCTCACGTTGCACACTGACCTAATGCACCTCTGCTCTGGGGCCAATGTTTCTACGAGAGCACCTTGCACTTCGCTTTATAAAAACTGCTTAAGGTGTATTTTCAGTGGAAAAGAGGACACACTTTTCCTTTTGATATTTAGGAATTGAGGCATCATGATCCTGTTAAAATCTGAATTTAATTTGCTTATGACAATTATTTTACAACACCTGTATGTATCAAATTATCACACTGCTTACCCTGGAGATAGTTTTTTTGACAATGACACATATTGTATCAACTATTTCTATTCCTGTATTATTGTTACAAAATTTTGTTGTTTTTTTTTTTCATAAAATGAAAAGGTTAAGAAAAAGAATGGGCATTAAAAAATAAGGACTCTTAATGATTCTAATGACTTGTAGAAAACAATCTTACCCTTCAACAGAAATAGGAGAATAATGAATTTCTTCAGCAGTAGACTTTGCATAGACTCTGGGACTGGAACAAGTCTGCCTTGAAATGCCAGAATCAGCATTTAAGGGGAGACCTTCCAAAGATGAGTCAGCCACCTACTTCTCTGTTTACCCTTTTGTCAATCAGAGGGGCAAACAAAGGAAAGCCCGGTAAGCAGTGATTCAGTCAGATATTTTAGAGAGCTGCTCAGCCCCAAACGTTATCACATGGTCTTGATCCACCAGTAGGTGACAGTTATTGTCATACGTGCCTTTACTTTTACTGATTTAATCATTAGAGCAACAAATAGTCCATGTGAAGGGGATAGGAAAGACTATTTCTTTTTTAAAAAATTAATTTTATTGTGAAATAGTTACCTTTTATATAAAGGCAGGGAAGCTAAGAAGCTTCTAACTTGGAGCAACTTGATTATCTGTTTGGCTCCTTTGCCTCTACCTGCTTCTTAGCATTCAGAATTAAGGCTTCCTGGAAGTGTAGGTATTCCAGCATATATCTACAGAACAATTGTGAGTCAGTACGTTTAATTCAGTTTGGTAAGTCCAGGGCAAGTAAGTTAATTAACAATGGAAAATAAAGTCACCCCTAAACTTTAAGACTTCACCTTTGAGAAGTAACCAGCCCCTCCCTTAAATAGACCAGTATGGCTTGTGCACTAATTTAAAGTCAGTGAAAAGCACGGACCTAGTACTCTGGTGTTTACTGTTAACGGTGATCTCACAGTACTTTGATGTGTTTACTGTTACGGTGACCTCATAGTACTCTGATTATCTACTGTTATGGTGATCTTCTAATACTCTGATGTGTTTACTGTTATGGTGATCTCATAGTACTCTGATGTGTTTACTGTTAGGGTTATCTCATAGTACTCTGATTGTTTACTGTTACGATGATCTCATAGTACTCTGCTTATCTTCTGTAACAGTGATCTCATAATACTCTGATGTGTTTACTGTTACGGTGATCTCATAGTACTCTGCTTATCTACTGTTACAGTGATCTAATACTCTGATGTGTTTACTGTTATCGTGATCTTCTAATACTCTGATGTGTTTACTGTTACGGTGATCTCATAGTGCTCTGATTGTTTACTGTTACAGTGATCTCATAGTACTCTGATGTGTTTACTATATGGTGATCTCATAGTACTCTGATGTGTTTACTGTTAGGGTTATCTCATAGTACTCTGATTGTTTATTGTTACGGTGATCTCATAATACTCTGATGTGTTTACTGTTAAGGTGATCTCAGTACTCTGATGTGTTTACTGTTACAGTGATCTCATTCTCTGTACTTGCTATGTCTCTCTTCAGTAATTACACTGTTGGCATTGAATATTCAACCATGTTGCTCTTAGGATTCTCACTTATCGTTCATTCATGACTCTAAAAAGAGTCAAAGGCTGTTAACTTTTATATCACTTTACAGTATCCCCTTATTCAGACAAGCTCCCTGCAGAGAAGGGAAAACAAGCAGCTGTAAAAAAAAGCACATATCTGAGAAATTGGAGGAGTAAGTAGGAATATTATGATTTTCAACTGATTATAAGGAGGATTTCCTATCCTTTCACATTTCTCATATAAGCCTCATTTCCTTTGTGCTAGCAGCTGCTCATTGTCAACTAAGGGTGAATTGCTGTGGGGATGAAAAGTTAGATTCAAAAGAGCTGAAGCCTTAAGGAGAACCAGATTTCCTAAGTGACTTAAACACATATTTCACACAAGTGATGTGCAAGGCAGTGATTCAGCACCTGAGGAGTCGGGGGAAGAAGGAAAAGGAAGCTTCAGGATCTAAAACTCACAGCCATGGAAACCTGCTCCTCTACATTCCTGAGAAGTGTTTCTTCCCGATGGTCTCCACAGGTGTGTGTATGTATGGAGGGGCAGTTCTGGGAGAGAGTCAGGGAGACACAGATCCCAGTGTTGGCCCTGCAGTGTGAGTGTGAGCCGGGGAGAGGTGGCTCAGCAAGGCTGCTTTGAAAGGCACTGGCTTGTTTGAAAATAGCATGTTCCCTCCTATCACACTGGAAAAAAAACAACCTTTATGTTGTCGCTTTGTACTGTCAAGGACAAGGTTAGATCTTTTCAGGAAGAAACAATACCAATTTTGAGAAAAAAAATAACCACTAAAAAAATAGCAACAAGAAAGGAGTGAGATGGGAAGGAGGTACAAGGGAACACAGGAAGTTTACAGAGCAATAAAATACATGTTTGGAAGCAATTTGAGTGCCATTTATCACCTACCAAATTAAATTAAAAGTATGGCCAGAGTAGCACTCTTGGCACTGAGCCTCAGGTACACGGTGCTGTGGGATAAGGAATAGTGGAACCATCAACAAAGCACGGTTGCCAAGGGCACATCAGGCTGGAAGCAGAACCACAGAAGCACTTTCAGCAAGGTGTCTTCAGAGGATGACGCTGGCCAGCGCCTGGCCAGGCCCAGATACTCACTTCACAACTGTCAGTCAGAGAAACGACTCTGATCATTGGGGGTAGGGGGTCATCTCCACGGGAGAGACATAATCTACAAACTCTGTTTTTGTCATCACAAAGTATCCGTTACTTTGCTACATATTATTATTTTAAACTTATTACTACATCAGCTTAAGGTGTGCAACCAAATATATGTACATGTACACATACAGTGGATAAAATTATATGATTAGTTAGGGTGAAATAATGACTGCAGTCAAACAGCTACTTATCCTTGTGTGTGGTAAGAGCATATAAAATCTACTCTTGGAAAATTTCCAGCTAATAATATACTATTAATATCTACAGTCATCATGCTAGATCTTAGGTCTCTAGACTTACCCAGCTCACTGTGTACCCTATGACCTGTCCCTCCGATCCCACCCAGCCCCTGCCCTGGTAACTACCACTTGCTCTCTGTTTCATGCATTTCACACTATTAGACTTTGTGTATAAATGAGATTTATGCAGTAACTTTGTTTCTAACTGGCCACTGTACTCAGAATAATGTCCTCCAGGATCATCTCTATTGTCAAAAATTATCAAGATCTCCTTATGTTTAAATGCTGAATAGTATATGTGGAACACTTTGATATATATCGATGTGTTTATCAATTTGGTCCTAGATAGATAAATGGTTAAACAATAGCCTTTAAATCACGCTAACTTTTCACTGAAACAGATTTTCTTAACAATGATATAAAATTATGCATTATTTTGTTTTCTTAACTTATAGAGCTCTTATGATTTTTGATAGCAAAGATCTTTATAGGTGGATTTTTCATGATACTATAGTGAAGAACAACATGGCTAACAGATGATTTGGAGGTTTCTATTGAGTCTTCTACTCTTCATTTTTCCCATTAACTCCAATCATTTGCTAAAGCAAAGGGAATAGAAAAGAAAAAAGAACAAAAAAGAGGGAATTTTAAATGTCGTGATGCATTTAGCCCTAGGTTCCTCTGCTAGCTGAATGCCAGCCAGTTATAACAGCAGGAACTTTGCATTTATAAATTCTTGCACAAAATGAAAGAAAAATATTATTAAGATGTCAAAAACAGCTTCTGAGGTGTTTTCTAGACAAAATAAAGAAGCTCTAACTCCCTTAGGAAGATAGTCTCAGATATGAAAAATTAGAAAATAATCGATAAGAAGAACTCAGGGCTGTGGTCTCAAATATTAAAATATAATAAAAGCTAAATTACCTAGGATACTGTGTCAACAGAAAGGAAACACACTACAGAATGGAGTGGGAGACAAGTTCCACAAAGAGTTTTCAGTTTAAATTAGTAAAAATAAAAAAGATTATTTAATAAATGATTCAGAGAAAGTAAACATCACATTATAGAACAGTCCATTTAGAACCCCACTTTTCACCAAACTAATGATAATTCAGAGACTTAAAATACGTGAAATTAACTAATCACCACCTGAAAATACAATAAATATCTCTGCTTATTGAAGAAAGACAGAAGAGGAACATATTTCACCACACACCTAAAATATTATAAACATAAAGGCAAGGTACACTGGGGAAGTATTTGTCAAAATATGAGTTAGATTTTTACATAATGTCAGTGAGGAAATCTTTAAGACCTGTTATATATATATATATTTTTTTTCTTTTTTGGTAAGCCAATATATGGACCAAGAACTCACAAAATGACTTTTCAACTATATGAAGTAAATTTTAATGCTATTTAAATTGAAAACAGAGATTAAAATAATGACATATGACTAAATCTAGGGGTAATTTTCCAAGGAGAAGATTCTGTATGACAAAGTGTTCCTGTTTTTGAATGCCAGTATTTTCAATAATTGTAATGAATAAACAGGTCACAGATGTGTAAATATCATATCTTTTCTTGGGTATGAGAATATGAAGTTGTAAATGAGTTGTATGTATAGTTGATATTGTGAAGTAGAAAATATTTAATGGAAAGAGTGTAAGGGTAAATAATGAGGGGAAAATGAATGTGGTAATAATAAAAAAGAAAACAAAGATTGTGTATACAGGGGGCGGGAGGATGCAGGGTGGGGGGAAAAGGGAAAAAATGAAAATCAAGTCATGTCATATTCTGGTACAAGCTCTTAATGTTGAATGTGATTATTATGTATATTCATAATGTACCAATAAAGATAACTTAAAATATTAAAAAAATAATTGTAATGAAGAGTGAGCAACATTAATAACCTGGTCTTTCCTTTTGATGGTCCCATCATTACCACACATGAGTAGTTCTTGGCCCCTGTTGAGACCATCACATCCACAATCTGATTTAACAAGACCCTGGGTGACTCTGACGCACAGTTCAGGTTGGGAATCACTGTGGGGCTCAGGAGAAGCAGGAAGCCCTGTGGCACAGCCACTATCAGTGCGCGCCCCTGCCTGGCTTTGGTGCAACGTGCCCTTCCTGGGCGGGCGAGTTCCTCAGGCTCTTTATTTCCATCGCCTCATCTGACAGCTGATAATGATAGTAGCAGCTGCTACAGAAATGTGTTGGCTGCATAACAAAAATTACTATTTGAAGAGAACATGAAATAATACCCAATGTATAGTTTAGCTAATTCTTCACTAAAAATAAAAACAATGGCATTTGATATAAAAGACCAAAGATGTTACAACTTTTTAAAAGATAATCAATGAAAATGATTATATTTGCATGTCTAAAGTGAGAATAGGAAGGTTGCTAATACAAACTATTCTTTTGGAATGATGAGAGAAATAAGAAAGAAGAGAAAAACAAAATGCACACAAGTTGCGACCCAAGTGTGCTCGAATATTCTGACCGGAAAGCCATACACTTAATTAATTCAGGATCTTTTTGGAGATAAACCTAGAAGTGTGAATTACTGTGCTCAGTGTAAAGCAATTTTGGAATACAAACCACCTTTCTTTGTTGGAAAATATGAGCTTGTTTGATTTTCTATGTTAACAACATGGCTAGAAATAGTAGAAACCTGACTTGATGTTGCACTTCAGTGAAATAAGTATTCCTTATTAAATTATAGGTGATCCAAAATGATCTGTTATCAAGATTTGTTTTTGTAGTTTCAGTTTTCTTAATCATCACTCTTCCAATTTACAATTTAATTAACAAAACAGATGAACAAAGATACAAGTCTAGCAGCTATGTCAGGGTTGTCTAGACTTCGTCTTACAACTCCACTGAATTCTTTAATTATTTGGTTAATAGTTAAACAATTATCATGCAGTTTCAGTCAAATAAAGAGTGATTATATTTCCACTCTATTTTTACTGCTTTCATTCAATACTAAGCAAAAAATATAGAAATGAATGTACTACTACTTCCCCTATATTGTATAGCCACTTAGTTGCAATATGCAACTAAAATGCATCAGAAATGTTTTGTTACACTTTAAAAAAATCTTTTGCATATCTGCCTATAAACCATTCCTCTTCACTCTCCCACCTCTGAGTGTCTGAGGTGAATAGGATGGCAAAGGGCCAGAAGAGCGGAGGCCACTGACACCCCTGGGAACTAAAGAGATCCCTGAAGATGACGTTTTTAAGCTTGACCCTTCCAGGCCAGCTGGCAGGGACAGCCAATCTAAGGCCATCTGGGATGTCCAGCCACACAGTGCTGGGTCGTTCTGGTCACTACTTATCCTGTCAACAAGATGTGTTCTTAGTGACTTCGGTCTGCTTGGCAGAAGGAAGTCAGATATTCTCTACTACCTGTTCTCACAATCGGGGCAACAGAAACAAAGGGTTTCTTCTCGGTCTGAGTGTGTGGGGACACAACTAAGAAGGGTCAGCCCTGGTATTATGATAAGAGGTCCTTCTTCACCTTACTGAAGAAGAAAAGGAGCTTAGTTAGCACCTACCCATGGCAGTATCAAATTTACCCATGAGTCAAGCGTCTTCCCCAGGCTGCCATCTTCTGAAAGAGCCCAGGTGGAGTGATTCACAAGAGCAGTCTGCCTAGTCCCAGGGAGGGAGGGACTAGGGAAAGGATCTCTCTGTGGTACAACAAAAAGGGGTAGAACTAAGCTTAGAATTCACATTGCCCCTTTGATCTCATATTTATTATGAGTCTTTTTGGTCCAGGCAGATAGGCAGATCTGTTTTTCAATTAGTAGCTTTCTCACAAGTTCCTTTTAGTCAGTATAACTAAGGAACATCACCTTGCAATGTACTCTGATCTAAGGCTCTTTTTAAGCCAGGGGAATGAAAATGCTGCCTGCTAGTTTCTGCCTTCTGAGGTTGCTTAAGACCAAGAAAGAAAAACCCATTTATGTCTTACTTTAAAAAAAACAAAAAAACAGCCTTGCCGATAACCCCCAGCTGACGGTTGGCAGTGCTGCTGTAGCTGGGTCTTCATAAACAGAAAATCAAAGAACGAAAGCTATAATATGTAGAAGACAAAACGAACTAAGAGATTTCTTAAAAAGGAAAAATGTAAACAAACAAAAAAAAAGGAAACAAAGCTTTTGTATATAGAGGGCATGGGTTGTAGGGTGGGTGGGGGAATGGGAAAAAATGATTGTGATCATGATGAGTATATAAAATGTACCAATAAAATCAATTAATTAATAAAAAATGAAAATGTACATCTGTCATCTTGAAGCATCATGAACTTAGCACTACATACTTTGTAGCTTTCCAGGCATTTCAGGACAAGGAAGTCATAGATAGATAGGTAGGTAGGTAGGTAGGTAGATAGATAGATAGATAGATAGATATTCATATAAAAAAGACAACAGCAGTTATTATTCTGTCATGACAAGCAGGGAATTTTTAACTAGTACATAAAATTCATGAGTATAAAGAGGAGAGAAATGAGTCTCAGAGAAAAAAGGTCTTCGCTATGGTTATATTTGCCAGTGATGGGTGATATTTTCCTTGATGCTCATAGATACACAGAATATGAATATTTTATTACCTTAACTAATTTTAAAAGGAGAATTAATATATAACTACACTTAGTTTTTAATTGATTTTTGCTTATTTGGTATATGGACTTATTTTTGCTACTCTTCAAAAATGTTATTGCTAATTTGTGCATCATCATGAATTTTCTCAGTATCCTCGCCAAGAGATAATCATATCTCTTAGTACAGTGACAAAGCCATAGTCACTTCCCGAATTCACGGGCGAGGGGTTAGCTTTGTGATCACAGTCCTGCACCAGCCTTTTACCTTAAGCACTGGAGAGGATGAGTAGAAATCAGTACATTTTTATATATCGCCTACATCTTTAATGGCTGCTCTTGGAGACGTCTGGATGGTACTTCTCTTGTCATTACATAATACTTAGCATCTAACTGCAGTTGGTGGAGCAGCTAACTTAATGCTTACTGCAGCTTTATCTAAACAGGAACTTCTATACACTAAAATATTTCCCTATTTTGTTCAATTTGTCAATTGATCCTCAGTTCTCACTATCCTTATTAAAGGAAAGTGTCACTAATTATCTATTTAGTCTATTTAGCTATTAGAATAATTCACTTTAATCCTAGATAGCTTGGTTTTTCTAAACCTGCTCATTTTCTGGGTCATATAAGAGAAATTGCTCAGGCTGGAAGAGCTTCAAGTGAACAGAATCAGGAACTCTGAGAGTAGCAGAATTCTAGACTAAAGCTCTTCTGTGGATTAGACACTAACTTCAGAGTTTGTGACTGAACCACTATCGGGAAACAATTTAGTGACAGGAATTCAGAAATAATGCTCATCAAAGCCAGACATTTGAAACGTATTGCTTCTATAGCTGGAAAGGCTAGCCACAGAAGAAGTCTTTCCTGACAGCTGTCCCACTTTCTGCGAGGGGTGAAGAGATACTCGAGAGGGGAGAGCAGAGGAAAAGGTCATGCCACACTCTATAAATTAAAGCCGATTCCATGAAGCTTGCTCACCGGTATTTTGGGCTAAGTGGGTAATTTTGTTGGTGTTATCCTGCTCATTTGGCTTACTAGGGTAGACAAACACGACAGCATGACACTATTTCAGCTACAAATTCTGAAACAGGGAGCCGCCTGTGGTCCAATCAACACTTTAGGAATGTAAACACCTTCTAGGAGTGGAACATCTAGGAGAGAGTCACACCTCACCACTGAGCACGCTAATTAGACAACACCTCATCGTTGACGTAGGCACTGAAAAGTGAAGGATGGAGAAGGCGAAAGGGATATTTTCTATGGGTAAGTCACTAAGAGGCTGAGACACTCATTGGGGCGATATCTAGTTGAGAATAGTACTGAGGAATTTAGTATCTCCAAGTGAGAGAAACCAGAGAGGAAAGATTTTTTTTTTAAGTAGGAAGATTCAGTTCTCCTTTCATCAGATAGTTCTGATTTGTCATTCCCTAATTTCTAATTTCAGAATAAATATTTGAGAAGCTTCTGAAACCCATCTTAAGAGATAGTGAGAGTTTAACATTGGAATTTTCATAAGTGACAACCTCGGTGCCTAACTTTTCTGCAGGTTTCCCTGTGAAAACAGTCTGCTACCCCATCACCCGCATCTATATGTTCGAGATTCAAGTCAGTATGTTTTCAAAATCTGATTAAGGTGATCAGGCTAATTATAGTAATGACACCTAACTTCCCTAAAAATATTTATGACATAAGGCAAACCTTTCTGGCTAAGAAACAGAACAGGTAAATATCTAAACACATCAATAAACAACAAAATACCTGTTTCACCTATTGGAAACATAATTTTAACTTTATGGGCGGGCAAAAACACTAGCGGTGTTAAACCAAGCTCTGAATTGTCTATTTATCAGTTAAAAGCATCTAAAAAACAAGTTATGTAAGAAACTCTTGGTTCTGACTTGTGTAAGCAGATTCTAATGCTGGTTTCATAATTATGATTTGAGCTTCAGACCAGAAAAGAATGGAGAACAGAGAATAAATCTATATTGGGGTGTATGTGTGTGTAGATAAGATTTAAAGAATTTCCTAAGAAACGTGCCTGCTCCTGTACAGACAGTCAGTTCTGAGTGCTGTTACCTCCACTTTGCTCCTTCCACACCTTCTTGTGAACTTCAGAAGTGGACAGAGGCCAAGAATTTCTTTCTCTGTCCCCCTCAGGTTTACTTAATTCCTGAGTCTCTCCTGGTCTTGGTCAGTCCATCAAGCAGCCAAATCTTTTCTCATTAATTGAACTAAACAATATTGGGACAGCAGAAAGGGACATCAGTGTAATAGAAGCTAAGTAGATAATCCGTGCAGTTGTTTCACAACCATAGCAAATTCCAGCTGAAGGATACTGTCTTTATCAGGCTTGTGTAGATTGCAGGTATTTGGGGAAATCAGAATGATGTTCCTTTGCAGATTCCCTATGTACTTTAAAGCTTTCAGAACACTTAAAGGACAGAGAGGCCAAAGAGACAGTATCCAGGGTCTGGGACTCTCTGTTAAGGCCTTACAGGAAAACTCTTGTTAAGTCTCCGCTGTTTTTGTGCTTTGATTTTGTCTTTCTATTTTTATGGCTTCAGATTCTCTGAACCACCAGGAAGTATTAAAGAGAGCAAGCCTTGGAATTATGCTCTCCTAATAAAAATAAATGTGAATGATTATATAAAAACACTAAATGTAATAACCTACCTCTGAAATGCAAATCATATCACTGAATAATTCCTGGTGATGCAGAGTTGAGATTTTCTCTGGCCTCTATGGTACAAGGTAGCAGTCTTCAATATGTAAAGTTAAAAAGATCCCGAAGGACCATTTTAACAAAGCTCACTTGATAAAGTTTTCCTGTGTTAAAACAACAATGATCAGAACAATGACTTTCTTTATTTCCCTCCTCCCCTCAGTACCAGGAGATCAAACTCAGGATCTGGCACTTGCCAGGTAGGCAAGGTGCCACTGAACTACAGCACAGACCCAGGCAGAACAATTTTTTAAAAAACTTTTTAAAAAATCTGAATTCAAGCACATTTCTCTAGATTTGTATGTGTCAGGGTTGGTTGAGGGACCAGCGGCATCTGACCACGATGCTTATTAAAGCGCAGATTCCTGTCGTATCTCCTGAAGGACTCTGAGGCCTGTACTGGGACACACGCCTCCTGTACTTCTTACCCAGACTGAAGGTCAAATGCTGTGGCTTTAGATCTTTAAAAGTTACGTGGTAATTTCATCACACTAACTGCCACTACTCAGGAGGGCACGGATACTGCGTTTCCTGGGTTCAATAACCAAGTAGATGTCATTCCACTTTTAGAGTGCCTGCTGGAACATCCTAGGGTTACACCTTTACAGGCTGTGTGACCTTGAGAACGTGCCTTAGCCTATTTGAGGACCAGCTTCCTTATCACTGTCATGAAGGAATCAGTGACAACTACCTCACTTGGTCACTGCAGGATAAGCAATGCTTACAAAACAGGCAACTCCTTGTCTGACCATAATACTCACCTAATCTATCATACATAGTATGAGTATTACCCTCCATCTGAACAACATGGTGCTGAAACTTCCTTAAAAATCATTCAACTTATGTAAAGTTTCTTTTCTAATTCTTGTACAAAGGTCAGTAGTGTTCTGGGCAACAACTGTTACCCAGTATGCCTAGTAAGGACAAAGTAAGCTGGACTAATCAGTGAACATGTCCGGGCATGTCTCTCCGGTGGCCGTTCAGTCAGCTCTTAAGATGTTCCTTGCGTGGTATTTTGTTTTGTTTTTAGTATGTACCAACCCATCTTTCATTACTAATGATAAATCTAATCCACATTAGCTGCTTGCTTCCTGCAGTTATTGATATGTATTCACATGCTATACCTACACAGTACAGCCCGAATGAATAATACTGCACAGCATGGATAGGTGCCCAAGTGTCCTAGAGTAGCCAAAATGCTACTTTGCTTCCTGACAAAGAAGAGTACATGATAGGGTGAAAAACTTGGAAGTAGCTCATGACTGAAGACTGAAAGAGCCAATCATCAAGCTCATGTGCCAGAAACACTAGCAGTCACTACTGCCTCGATGTTCAGGTCTTTTGATGTATACTTGTGACATTTCCACCCACAATTATGGTGCTGTTTTTTGTATCAAGTAGTTTCCAAGAGTATTTTGTGTTCAGGTGGCGTCATGATGAGTCTGTGCAATTTGGAATGTTTCTATTTCTAAAGCTAGTTGCTTTGTCATCAAAGTGACTTTTCAGGATTGCTCTTCCAGTCCCGGTAGAAGTAAGTCAGTAAAAGACACAGGAGTTTCCACATTAGACAATGCCACACAGAGCAGAGGGCTTGGCAAACCATGAAACATTCTGGGTCACAGCAGATGCAAGGATAGATAGCCAGATTTTTTATTCAAATCAGCACATTCAATCATCCAGGGGAAGTACAGAAATTATTTTACATTCTCTCAAATCTGGCTGTTGAGAATCGGTGGAAAAATCCTGCTTTGTCTCCAGGCTTTCCTGAATAAAATCACATTTAGTCCATTTAGATTAAAGAAGAGTAAGTCACCCTCAGAGCAAACAGAGGAAATGGAAATATGATTTGCCTTAACAATTGAACACTAACAAAAGGTCTGTGGAAAATAGATCCTGGGCTAATGCAAACAGGATTTGTAGTTTTCGTTTCTGTACGAGAGTGGTATTTAGAAATAGGTTGAGGAGCACATAAAATATCAGTTTTTGTTGTCCATCAAAATGATTGGAATATTAAGAAAATATTTTTGTAATCTTCTTTAAATCAAATGTTGGGTAGGACAACTCAATAATCACTACAGATAAGTGTTTTTGTTCCTTATCAGGAATAAAACCAACACAAATTGTTCGATCCTAGGAAGAATTTTGCTAGGCGCTACGAGGACCACAGAGGTCCCACAGTCTGGCCTGGCTGCTGTGTACCTTGTGAGAGGTTGTGCATCCCACGGCTGGCAGATATAATTTGCCAAGATTCATGAAAATTACTGAGTTTTAAATGACATCATTCAGGTATATTAAGTTATAAAGACATTTTCTGACACCGAAAATGTTTAACTATTGCAGCAATTTCCCATACAGGGTCTGGAGTGAAGCTCTCTATTCATGTAGCTGCTGTCACATCTATTATTGCAGGTTGAAGTTTTCTGTTTGCTTTTTTTCAACTTTTGTAAGAAATGTGCCAATCAAATAATTTAGTTATTTACTCCCTTGCCTACTTACATAAGGCTTATACTATCCAGTAGGCTTTATCACAACAAACAAAATCCTTCTTAAATTAACAACTTCTACATTGTCCTTTGTACCTTCCCTCTCCCCACTCCTTGTACAGTGTGATGTAATACAGTAGTTATATGATGGTGGGTGCATACATACTCATCTGCATCTTAGTGAAGTGTCATTCTATCTACTAATTGTACAAATCTAGATAACACAGAGTTTCCTACAGTACGGAAAGAAACATAGCAAAATAGTCTTTCTTCTGTTAAATTCCAGAAGCTTTATTTTCATATTCTTTCTTCTAATGTTCTTTTACTTAAAGGTTCTCAATTTAGAGTTATGAGGTTTGGTCTACTGCATTATATATAACCTTATTTTCCTCTTAATTTTCATAATTAAGAATTTTGATCTTTATCATTCATATATGTCTCCTATGAATTCTTTTTTTTTTTTTTTGAGACAGGGTCTTTCTTTATACTTCAGGCTGGTCCTGAACTCAGCCTCACATTTAGCAATCCTCCTGCCTTTGCCTCCTGAATGGTGGAATTATAGGTGTGAGCCACTACACCCAGTATTGTGGTATGTGGTACTGATCGCTGGTGGGCGTGAGTCACAACACTCGGGTTTGTTGTATGTGGTTACCAGGGAATGAACCCAGGACCTTGCGCTTGCAAGACAGGTGCCAGAACCACTGAGCTAAATCCCTAGTCCTTCTATGAAATCTTAAGAATGTTATATAGCTGTGACTTTTTAAATTTCATTATGATTTTTTAACATTAAAAACATTTTACTTACAAGTTATCCAATGAAATCTATTGTCTTTGATAAGAGATATTAATTTAATTTAATATTTTAATTCTCTTTAGAAGAAATTTGACTTTACTTACTACCAAAAAATGTAAATCAACAGTAAATAAAATAATACTGTATTTGCTGATTTTACATAGGCCTTCTTGGTTTAAATGTCATAATAGTTCTTTTGTGTTATATTAACATTTTTACTTTACTAAGCAAGGCCTTTTGGGTGCTGTGAGCCTTGGAAGGTTGTATTTTCTAAAAACAGACAACAGTTTTATTTCTACATGCTCTTCTGGAACTTGACTTCTAATCCATTAGGAGGAAGAATTATTTTCTCTCCTCTTGAAACTGGATGCAGCAAGTAGGATGCACCAGAAACGCTGTAGTATAATTCCAGAGGCTAAGTCTTAAGAGCAAAAAGGCTTCTGCCTGGTTCACCCTTGGGTCACTCACACTTGGAACCCAGCTACGACACCACATATATGCCCTGGCCACATGGACAGACCACATGCAGGTGTTCCAGCTCACATGGCAACCAAGAGCCACAACCAACTGCCAGATACACTAAGGAGTGTTCAGGTGAAGCCGGCTCTCACGTGCTAGTCTCAGCCTGAGAACCTGGGCCATGTGGAGGAGAGGATTACCCACAGTTCCTGATGTGCCAAGCCTATGAACCAACATACAGTGATTGCTTTTTGATTCCAAATTTATAATTTGTCACAAAATCAGCAGCAGGTCACCAGGACACGTGTGTACTTAAAGTGAGCAGGTACACCAAGACTACTATATTTGAGCTGTATTGTGCTGCCTCTGTTATAGTTTCTCTGTTGATTTTTGTCTTGACCTTTGAAATAATTTACATCCTTCCCATTGAAGAGGTTTTGTCTATATGGTGGATTTGACTAAAATCTTCCCTGTAAAACTAGTCAAAGTGAAAAATGTTGTCCAAAGGGCTGTCAGGAACCACTGAGGAGGCACAGTCCTGCCTCCTTAGAAGGTCTCTCCCTGTCCTAATCCCTAACTCCTCAGCTCAGTGAAGCAGGTGAGGCTGCACATGGATCAAGTGGCTATGACTTTCAGGTGCTCAGCACGAGGTGCTGCTCTGATGGACGGGGACAGGGAGGACTGGGACAGACCACATCAGTCTCTGCTTCCTACCAGTTTCATTGCTTCTTCTATCCTCATGCCTCTTATTCCAGTTTTAACTCAGATACACGTAACTTTCCTTCTGTGTCTCCTCCAGGAGGCTCAAGGCCCAGAACTTGGTGCCGCCATTACTCTTATAGACCATTTGATCACTCAGTTTCATTAAATCAGAGCCAACCAGGGGTAGGACCTGGGGTGGACTTTGGTGAAATCCCTCAACTGAGTCTTGGGCAACTGCTCTGTGCCCCAACTCCGGGCTCTCAGCTGGCTCATTGATATTACTCAGTAACACTAGATCACTCTTTTCAGAAAACTCTTAAGATGTCTTTCGTGTATCACTTTAAAGTGGATTATTATTACCTAGCTGGGCTTTTTTGCTCTCTATCCCAAGATTTGAAACTTTGTATAATCTGACCTCCACCTGCTTTCTGGCCATGTCAGACTTAAAACACACTCGGCTCTCTGCTGCACAGCAGCTGCCTCTGCCCGAATGCACCACCCAATACTCAGCCAGCGGGGCTCCTCTGCACGGCTGCTGCTCTGCCCCAGCTGCCTGCAGCCTGGCCCTCCACCTTGTACACCCTGAGTTCCTCATCCCCTCTGCAGCAAGTTTTCCTCCTCATCATGAACTCAACAGTAGCGCCTTCCATGACATCATCTTACCTGGAGGTTTTGCTGATAGCCTCTCATAACCCACCTGGAGCACCCTGTCCCAAACATTTTCCTAGTAGCTCTTATCTCCATCTCATAATATGAATATTTACATAATAGCTGGTCCCGCTCACCTCACAAAAGTACATGTGTGTGTTCACATATTTTTGAGAGCTAAATTTAAAAGAAAGCTCACATTTATAATGTATGACTGTTCTGAACAGCTGCACATATGAAGTTATCTCAGCAGGAAATCCAAAAGAAAATAATGTTATGTCACCTTGTGATAATTTATTCTATTAATATCTAGTTTCAAAGGGCTTTTGAAATGTAAATTACTCTTTTGATTCATACATAATGCACTGTGAAACATAACTTAAAGTTGCAAACACTCTCATAAGACACTTTCAAAATCATTCTTTAAGAAATTCTTTTGGGGGGACAAAATAAATAATGATTTGTTATTTGCATAATTATGAATAATTATACCAAGCACAAATTTGTATTTTTAGTACAATTGTGTTACATCAGTTTCTCATCTTCACCTTTGAATTTTGATACAGGAGTTCATCTAAGTTACCCAGGCTGACCTAGAACTAGTGATCCTCCTTTCTCAGCCTCCCAAGCATCTGGTATTACATATACCACCACACCCAGCTTAACAAAATTATTTTCATTGACATCTAGTAATTGCACATAGGTACAGTGCGATAATTCAAGACTATATATAATTTTTCTAACTGACATTCTATAGAACGTCAGAATCTATTCCTCCTACCTAACTATATTTTGGTATTCATTATGCAACCTCCAATCAGCTCCTTTTTGGTTTTAGTTTTTTAACAAATGAAGGAAGGATTTTTATATTTGTAAGTTATAAAAAATAAAACCTCTTCTTTGTTTTAATAGTGTTATGGTACATCTTTTTAAACTTAAGTAAAAGTATGTGAAATTTATAATAAATAGCTTTAGCACATAAAATGTCAATTTAAAATAAACATATCTCTGGTCCCCTTGAAATTTTATGTGTAAGTTTCTGTGTGTGTGTGCATGCGTGTGTGTGTGCATATGTGTGTGTGTATGTGCACATGTTTGTACCTGACAGTTAATCGTGGTATCACTTGAATGCTTTAAGAAATACCTGGCAAACTACTGGAGCACATTTCCATGTGTGTTTGGATGAACACCTTGTAATTTGCAAACTGAGGAGGGAAGACCAACCCTAGTTGTAGGTAACACAAGTGAGAAGGCTTGAAGCCCAGATGGAATAAAAAAACAAAGTCCTTTTTGCTTCTTTGGAGGAGCTCCTGTCTTTGCCATCATCTTTAGACATCTGCCTCTTGTTCCTTAGCCTTCTAGCACACACCCTTTAGCTTTCCAATATGGATTTGCACAGTACCCTACAGTGAGCTCTAGGCCTTGTTTTTTGACTGGATACTCTGGCCCTCCAGCTGGCTGGTTCCACACACCACAGTCCAAGTGCCTCCAGTTGATGTCTCTCCAGCTGGACATGTTCAACCTCAAGGACACATCTGTCTGGTTCCTGGGGTTGTCAACTCTATTCTAATTTCTGATTCAATCACTCTTTCCCTATAAGACTTTTTTTTTCTAAGCTCTTTTCTATGTGGTGTCTATTATCTGGTTTTCCAAATGAATATAGTTTTTTTTTAACTATTTAAATTTTAACAAATCATTCTTGAGAATGCAATTTTAGCTTACTTCAAGATCTGACTTGTTCTCATGAGATATGCTGTCCAAGCACAAGATATCTTTAAACAAATCCTCTACTATAGAGTCTTGAGAACAGATTTTTCTTCATGTAATTGTTCACATTTGAAACCTATCACCTGACAAAATTGTTTTTCTATTTTTAACAGATTTTCTACTAATTCTATTATAATTCTAGTTATACTTTCATATTATTTGTAACTTAGGACAAGGTTGCCTATTTCCAATTTTGTATTATTTTATTCTTATCTAATTACATTGGCTGATAAGTGACTGAAAACTTTAATGAGAATATTTCTAAAACTGAAGCCTGATCCTTGATACAGGTAAAGAATCATATAAAATTTCACATAATTTATTTTGCAATTGAATAGATACAAAATTTTCTCCTTTGATTCACTGCCAGGGTCATTTATACTAATAAAATTCACAAATTGAATTATGTCCACAGACCTAGAAGAAATTTCATGTGGTGGTATATTATCTTTTTAAGAAACTTCTAAACTCTTTTTAATCTGGATCAGAAGGAAATAAGAATATCTTCTTCAGCCCAGATGAAATGATGTTCTTTAGGTGGAGATGGGTCTGTACAAAAAGGCTCTGCACAGCTGTAGTGCCTTCCTACGGCCCAGGTATACACACTTTGGAAAAGACAGTGTGAGAACAGTGAGGACTGCTATTTAATTTAATTTATTGTATTTTATTTAGGCAGAACTGGGATAAAACTCAGGACTTTGTGCTTTCCAGGTAGGCTCAGTGTGCTGAGCTGCCTCCCTGACCCTGGTGTGGGTTTTTAGACAGGTTTTGTTTTCCTTCAGCTCTGGAAGAGTGTGCTCAGTTCTCTGTCATTCATTCAATCTTATCCAAATGCCATTACTATTAAGTATGCTTTGAGACTGAAGTATGGATCTTTTCAAGTTTACTAACATTACATTTTTCCACTATGTTTATATTCTGTTTTTCATAAGACTCAAAGAAAACTATTCTTGCTCACAATCTTTTTCCCATGAAATTCTGAACTCATCTAGCCAAACTCTTGCTCTGAGATATTTAGGTTATTCCAAATTTTCACTGTGATTAATATCATTGAAGAGAAGGAACACTGAAATAGGTCAGAAATGGAGAAAGCTCAGTTCAACCACACACAGTGATGACCAGCAGAAGTCTGAGAAGTCTGTAGAATAATGAAAGAGGTCTTAATGAGAGGGCTGTGCTTTTATGGGATGAGCTACTCAGGCAAAAGAAACAGAAACAGAAAGGGAATGAAGGATCACTAGCAGCCTCCCCTTATTTTAAATCTTCTTTTTGTTCCTCCCCATGTCCTCTATTACACATCTGTCTGGCAACATCACTTTGAGAGATTAGCACACTTCTTTCATGCAGGAAGCAGTATTCAGTGAGGGCACACGAGCAGGCAAGACCTATTTCCTTGAATTCTCACTCACTTGAAAATCCAGGGTTATCATTAATAATTCCAGTAACTATCACAGATTATTGTCTGGAAAAAACTCCATTTCTGCCATGTGGAACTCAACTAGTGCAAATTAGGATTCACAGGAGGGGATAACTTGTTCTGTGGTCTGGTAGAACATCCTCACACATGCTGCTCATAAGCTCTGCCACTGAGCTCCACCTCCAGCCCTACACGTCCTTCAGTCCTGGCTTCTTTTTGCTTCACTCCTGCATACATAGACATTGGCTAGCCAACAAGAAACTAATGACAAAGTGGTGGTTGACTGGTTATAGAATGAGTGAGGTGAGGATTAGACCTGAAGAAGGACAAAGAAACATTTTGGAGAGTCATTAGGGATGGCTCATGGCGGAGGACAGAGTTGTGGGTTCCATCATCCAGGTCAGGTGAGATCTTTTGAAACACAAATGTTTTGGTTTCCATCTTCAAAGTTCTGATAAACATTAGAGAGCAGAAGAAGTACATCTTAACATAGCTTCCAAAATGACTCTTTTCCTTTCCCACTCTGTAGCCATAAAAGGCTATAAGGGCCATATCTCTGAAAAAATCATCCATCTGGGCCCTGGAAGGCCCTTGGCACCAGCAGAGTCTTCAGAGACAAGTATGTGTATTGCTCAGTGGAAGCAAAGACCCTCAGCCACAAGGCTGTAACAGCAAACAGGAAATCACAGAGTTTCAGATACATGCATTTCAAACTTTCCTTTTAGGAGGCAAAATGGGCATTTTTAGCCATTTCATGGGATTATGGACAAAAAACACACTATTAACAGATTTGATAATCTGTGAAAGTCTACCACTAGAGTAACCTCAGAAAACCATTTTCTACCAGGACATTTAATATAATCTCATTTATCTTAAAATCTGATTTTTTATGATAGGTTTATATAAAATCCATTAATATAAAAAATCTTTAGTCTTGGGCCGGGGATTTAGCTCAGTGGTTCTGGCGCCTGTCTTGCAAGTGCAAGGCCTGGGTTCGATCCCCCAGTAACCACATACAGTATTGGGTGTGGAGACTGAGGCCCAGCAGCAACCAGTACCACATATCATAGTGCCCGGTGTGGTGCTCATGCCTGTAATTGTAGCACTTGGGAGGCAGAGGCAGGAGGATTGCTGCGATGTGGGTTTGAGGCTGTGCTTAGGGCCAGCCTGAACTACAAAGCAAGACCCTGCCTCAAAAAAAACCAAAACAAAACAAAACAAAAACTTCAGTCTTACCCAAAAATCAATCACAAAAATAAATTCTAGAAATAAATGGATCTAAACAAAGACAAGTACTGGTCATTAATTACGATTTCAAAAGATATAAGCCTAGAACAGAATGAGAAGTCTACAGTCAAACAGTACATCTGAAGTCAAGCAAAAATCACACGTTCCTGTCAGTAACCCTAGAAGACATTAGTGGGACAGCAAAGACCCAGCATGACAATCCAGTCTGGTTCTCTTAACTAAATATGGATTGCAATCCTTCCCGAAACGTTAATTTAAAATGAACCAAAAAATATTTAGCAAATCTTAGCTGAATCAAAAACTATTACCTATAACTAATAGTTTTATAAATTATGGTTCATTTGAATGAATAATAACTTACAGCATAACAAAACAACATTCCAGATTACAGCATTACATGCAAATTATGAAAGTTACTGACAAAACCCAATTTTCTTTAATATTCTACATAGGCCATAGCATACTATATTTCTTTCACTTTTTCTTTCTTCCTTTGGACTAGAGGTTGACATAGAACCTTGTGCACACTAGGTTAGTACTCCACCACTGAATTATAACCCCAGCTCACAGACTGTCTACTCTTACACATTAAATAGTTTTGTAAGGTATCCAAAAGGCAATGAATTATTCTTATAACAACTGAAAATGAAATCTCTCTAAACCAAAGACCCACAAGCATCCTACGTATTTTGAAATTATTACTTTTCTTTAAAAAAAATCCCTCTATGTCTCCTTAGTGCCAGATGCAAAATAATAATCATACCCTTGTCAATATGGGCCTGGCTTTCCTAATTTGTCTCTCATCCCTAATATGTATCCTTCCTCCAGTTAACTTGAACAATAAAATGTCTCCTAACTTACTTTAAGGTTTCTAACCCCATCCTAGTGCTTATGCTGCTCTAGATGTGGGATACGCCATGCTGTGGACAGTAACATTCACTCACCCTTCCAACTCATTGCACACCTAAATTATTCATAAAGAATGTCAAGTTCCTCAATTTAACAATGACTTCCTCACCAGGAACATCCATCCAGAAGTCAAGGGATTTTTTTTTCTTTTTTGAGACAGGGTCTCACTTTGTAGTTCAGGCTGGCCCTGAGCTCAGCCTCAAACCCACATCAAAGCAATCCTCCTGCCTCTGCCTCCCTAGTTACCGAGATGCAGGTCTGAGAAGAGATTAGTAACTTTAAAATTCATCACTTTGATATAATCTCATTATTTTTCCCCCTTCACCCTATTTTACTTTTAGTATGCCTGGCACTCAAGGGATTTATTAATGCTTCTTTTTAGGAGCATCCGTCATATCACATCTGACAGAATCAGTCTTTCACATCTGTGGATTTAACCAAATCCCATCATTACTGGTGTGTTCAATGAACTTAAGTATATAATGGTTAGGTCTGTACCAAACATCCACAGGCTTTGTCTTATCATTATTGCCAAAACAAGGCTTTATAATAGTTATTTATATAGCATTTACATTGCATGATGAATTACAAATAATCTAGGGATAAGATAATGTATGAGGAAAATGAAGTTAGATCTGGTGGCACATATCTTTTTAATCTCAGTACTTTGGGAGCCTGAGACAGGAGGACAGCAAATTTGAGTTCCACTAGATAATTTAATGAGTTTTTTTCTCTAAAGTTTAAAAATGGGCAGGGGATGTGGATTAATGTGATGGCCTTGAAATCAATCACAAACATCTTAAAACAAAAAGGGATATGGGATGATGTACACAGATCATATGCAAATGTTGTACTATTTTTCTATAAGAAGGCAGAGGATCTGCAGATGTTGCATGATGAGGGATCTTAGAACCAAGCCTCTACAGGTGGTGAGGGGCTGGTCTATAATTCTTCAACTCATGCCTGGCACTCAAGGGATTTATTAATGCTTCTTTTTAGGAGCATCCATCATATCATATCTGATAGAATCAGCCCTTCACATCTGTGGATCATGAGCTCTTAGGTTGAACCTTCTCAGCTTCTTGCTAATGTTTCTTTAACAATGCTTTAGATGAGGGAAAATCTTTTTTTCTTTTTCAACTCTCCTCTGTTTAATTCCTATTTACTTGTATTGTGGAGAGACTGAAGGGCTGGATAGAAGAAACATTGTCTGGGGCATGAAGTCCAGTGAAGCGCTAAAGGTCTGCACAGGAAATCTGCTGGCAATGCTGTTTTATGAGGAATATGACTGACTGATAAGCCACAGTCATCAAATAGGGAGAAAGATTCAAAACTGCATGAAAGAGATGAAGAAAACGAAAGTATTGCCTGTACAAAAGAAGTGCCAGTAAGTATCACTTGTGCAATGTTGGCCAGACAAGGTTGCATGGCCTGGTGGAATAAAATGAACAGAGCAGTAAGTCTAAAGAGACAGATCTCTGTTCAGTACTCATGAATTCCTCATGGATGCTTAGGTCTGCGCAAAGACGCACCGAGATGCAGGTCTGAGAAGAGATTAGTAACTTTAAAATTCTTCACTTTGATATAATCTCATTATTTTTCCCCCTTCACCCTATTTTACTTTTAGTATTTTCTATTTCGCAATATACAACATACAATTCTAGGACTCATTTACATCTTTATTTTCACCTTGATATCTGCTATAGATTTACATGACACCTTCCAAGAACTTTCTGTTTGATGCATTTAAGACTCAACTTCCAGTATACAGAATGAATTATTTTGAATTATGGAATTTTGAACAAATTTACTGTAAAATATCTATAAAAGAGTTCACTGAAACCAATGTCTCCTTTGAGATCATGTCTACCTCCAGCTATCATCAACTCCTCTGCTCTTTTGTACTGGAAAATTGTTCTAAGGTATCTCTAAAACATCCACTCTACTCTCTTACTTCCTACTTAACTTCTGCTTCTCCTCTTACCTGAATTTGCAGCACAAGCTAGTCACGCCTCATTGTTTACACTCCATTCCTGAGGATGCCAAATCACCTTCTCCATTTGTCTGTCTCAACATATTGCTTGCTTCTACTCCATCTCCACTGTCATCTCCTCTTACTGCTGAACTACAAGTATGGAGGAGGGACAAGTGCACAGTGATTACCTCCTTCTCATGGACAGCCAGATCAATGTCATCTCCTTCCTCCTGAAACGCTCTCAGCCTGAGTTCTAGCCTGTTCAATAAAACCAACTTCACAACATCTCCACTGATGTCTCCTTACATCTCAAAGGGACCATACCGAAGTCCTTGGTTTTGTCTTATCCACTGTGTTTCATATGTACTAGCCAAGCTGACCTGATAAGCCACAGTCATCACGTTGACATGAGCTCTTTCGCTGGCCTGGTGTGCCTGCTCTTTTTTGAGATTCCATTCCTCTCCTTCACATCTCTCCTTAAATAGCACCTCTTAATTACATTTTTCCTGGTGAATCCATCCCAAGTAGCATTGTAGAAGTTTATTAAACAGTTGGTGATTGAAGAAATGAGCAATCTCCATGTTTTATTTTTTTAGATTGTAATACCTAAAAATGTTACCACTGCTATTCCAAACTGCCTTGCCAGGAATTATATACGCCTTCCCAAATTTGGAAACACTGGAGCAGAAATCTGTCAACAGAGCTATTATGGGGAAAATGTAATTGGCTGTACATCTCCTCACAGTGGGGACTCTGGGAAACTCATAAAGGGGATGCGACCACAGCAGGGGTCAAGCTTCGACAGAACACTGAACTGCAGAGTCACCTAACATGCAGCTGCTGGGTCCACACTCTCACAGTCCTGTCCAGCTCTGAAGACCCGTGCATTTACGTTTTCAGTAACTTTCACCCCTATTCACTGGGACGCTGTCCTTACATTTACTTGTATGTGAGCAAGAGCTGAGCCACTGAGCAGTTCCTCTAGTCAGAGAGATTTAGGTAAAAGACTGAGGACAGAGGCTGATCCAGAGGACAGAGGCCTGACAGAGGCAGAGGCAGGCTTCTTCCTGAGCCATGGTCTTTCTGGACACAGGATGCCTGGCGCAAACCTCTTTTTAGAGGTTACCTCTCTAAAAACAAACGCCTGCCTCTGACTGACATTTCTCGCTAGACCTTCCTCTGAGGAGAACAGTGATTGGTATATACCAAAAGGGTCATTTTGCACAAAATGGGGAATTTAAAAAATTATTTTATCATTTTAAAATGCCATCATTACAGTTTTAACTTAAGTCACCTTTTATTTTTCTTATCTCTTTAAGTTTTCCACTGCATGCAGTGGCCAGAAGTGTTGATTGTCTAGTTAACATCAAGGTAAGTGTCTATATAAGCGAAGAGAAAGGAAGATATAGAAAATGCAGTTTTGCAAGACTGTTTTTACATATACTTTTTCCTTATAAAATAACAATAAGAAGACATTTAATTGAAAATCCATGCATAGTGGCACACACACTTGTAATCTCAGCACTTGTGAGGCTGAGGGAGGAGGATCATTGGGAGTTTGAGGTCAGCTTGGGCTACACAGTGAATTCAAGGTCAGCCTGAACTACATACTGAAGCCCTGTCTCAAAAAACCAAAATAATAATAATAATAATAATAATAATAATAGATAAAATAATAAAAGAAAAACATTTAATGTATCCCTTCATTATAAATTTGAAAGGCCTGGGTGAATTTTGCATTATAGACTCTACCTTCCTGAGGTGCTCGGTTACCTCATAAAAGAAAAGTTCTCTATAGAGGCTCAGACAACACAGAGGAAGAAATCGCTCATCCTATGTCAAGAGGATAAGCACTTCCATGTGTCAAGGAAAAGTGTGGGCATCAAACTAGTAGGTAAAACAAAACTCAGTAGAACTATGCACCCCCTTTATATAGGTACCTATATAGAGATATTTTTTAATAGCATGGAATATTTTTGTCAAATGGAATGTGAAATGGTGATTCCACTCACAGATATTCTTAGAGGTTTTAGATACATTAGCAAACCAACAGATATCTCAGTTTTAGCAACATATTTCCCATTAACTATAAGTAAAAGTTTATTTTGAAACATTAGATATGCATTTTACAGCAATGAAAGTGCTCTCAGAACTTTGTTCTTTGTCACATACTTTCTCCCTTAGGAAAGTATTACTTTCTATAATAGCAAACACAAGACAAATATTTGTTGAATTGGATTCCACTCCATAATTCAATTACCTGTGTTGCTCAGACAGAGCAGGTATAAACTCCAGAGACTCTACCAACTTAGCCAGTGATACAGTACATGGCCAATGAGACATATGTCAAGAAGCCCCTTTTCTTTTACTAATTACAAATATATTTTTAGGGGCTGGGGAGTTAGCTCAGTGGTTCCGGCGCCTGTCTTGCAGGTGCAAGAACCCGGGTTCAATCCCCGGTCACCACATACCATACTGGGCGTGGAGACTCATGCCCAGCAGCAACCAGTACCACATACCACAGTGCTGGGCGTGGTGGCTCACGCCTGTAATCCCAGCACTCAGGAGGCAGAGGCAGGAGGATTGCTGTAATGTGAGTTTGAGGCTGAGCTCAGGGCCAGCCTGAACCACAAAAGCGAGACCCTGTCTCAAAAAACCTAAATATGTATTCTTAAGTAAAAACCTCAAAGCAGAGGTACTAAATTTGCACTGTTACCTTATAGTGAAATGAAAAATTTCTCTGCCTCTAAAAAGCCTCCTATTTTCTTTCTGTATAACAATGATAGTATTAGTACCATTTGCTTTTCCTTTGTTTTCCTTTGCATTTTTCATTTTAATTGAGTTTTTGGTATATTTTAGGTATATATTATGATCACATCCATCAATGAGAATTTTTACCTGTTATGATGTATCTTGGTTCTTATTTTTTTCCCATTCCCCTGCCTCCCCTTCAATCCCCCCATATATGTGAGTTTTGTTTCCAGTTTTTCCTTTCTACCTTCAAATTTTTCTTTCCTTTCTCTGCTTTTCCCCTGTCTCCCTCCCTAGTACCCCTCTCCCACTGAATATTTTCTTTCTATTTCACAATCCAATTATACATTTCGGACCTCGTTTCCATTTGCTTTTTATATGATCATGATTCATATGTATATAAATTCCCCTACATATTTCCGAGACTAGGAATTGATCCATGAATTACATCTTTTTTAGTAGCAAAATCACCACATTAATGAGATGGTGATAAATGAACTGCCTTTTCTTGTACTTAAACATGGTGAGAGAATGAAAATACTTCCCAGGGCTCAGGAACGGCAAAGCTCAGGGAGAGATGCTCAGACTCGAGAGCTGGATACACACATTTAACTACTAAACTGAATATTCTTAATTTATTACATCATATTTCTCAGGTTTCCATACACTCAATGGTCTCTTAGAAGTATCTCTCATGTTTAATATGGTTTTACTTTCAAACTAGTATCAAGTGTACATAGTACAGTCTTAATTTCCGGAGGGAAAAGAAAGTGTTCCATTTCTAGAACACAAGACAAAGGGATGATGTAGAAATCCCTCATCACTAATGAGAGCCTGTCACTCCCTGAGACTGGAGAAGCCTGTTCTTATGCAGAAAGAAAATCAGGTAGGCTAAGCATCAGTAACTTATAAATATACATTCGATATCTGGTCTACATGACAGATAATATAATGATCAACAAGAACATTTTATGACATAATTGATGGTGTTGTTTTTCATCTATCTGTTCT
Organism: Petromus typicus; assembly: GCA_004026965.1. Classification (NCBI taxonomy): domain Eukaryota; kingdom Metazoa; phylum Chordata; class Mammalia; order Rodentia; family Petromuridae; genus Petromus; species Petromus typicus. The sequence continues at coordinate 31,432 of PVIR01013562.1, forward strand.
TCCTGCTAATCCAGATGTTTTGCGGCTGTTCATCCATGTCACACAGAGGGAAAATAATAGCAACTACAAGTGATGTCATTCTCTTTTGTAAGAGGTCATAGGCCTCTTCTGAAGGTTCCACAATAATTAAATCATTAAATGAAAGAAAACATCTGTATTTCATTTGACCAATCACAGGAGATAAATTTAAAGCAGAGTACATGCAAATTTATTGGGTTTTTAAATGTTTTCACTAATAAAAATTCACGGGCATGAAAAATGGTTTTAAAATGATGTAAAACATTAAATATAAATCCTTGTGAGATTCTAAAATTGTCACCAGTTGTAGACTGGCGAACCCACTGGCTAATAATGAGTATTCAAAACTACCAGGGAAAATGTGGCTGTGGACTGCAGTACTCAGCCCTTGGAATACAGTTGTCCTCTGTGGCTCTTCTTATCTGATGGGAGTAGGCTGCCTCCCACCCACAATGCTTTCCAGAACTCCTCCCACTTCCCTCCCTTGCAGTGCTGAGCAATCCTGCATCAAGGAGGTTATCAGATCAAAGAACTAAAAATATCTTTAGTTCCCAAAGGAATAAAGGCAAAAGAACAATGACATTTCTTGGAATTAGCACTCTGCATATGTTCTATCTACCACGGCCAGATAGTGCACATGAGTGTTTTTCTCTTCATCTTCAGATAAAAACGAAAAAATTCTAAAAAAAAAAAAAAATTGCACTAGGCCTGTCAATTCCTTTGGTAAGACTCTCTAAACTGATAACTATAAACAGGTCATTTATATAACTAAGTTTCTGCTGCTGATTCACGGTAAGAATTAAAATCCATTAGCAGGTTTGTTTTAGTCAAGTGCATTCAAGGATACTGTTTAATTTGAATTGCTACATATTCTATTATCTACTTACTCCATGAAAGTAATGGCATCTGTTCAATTGTGTACATGTCCTGTAGCACAGTAGGTCAAATAAGATGCTCTAAATCTATTGATGAGTATTAAATACATGGAATACTATGCAACGGATGAAAGTGCAAGGCAGACCACACAGAACTACTTGGAAAATGATGAGTACTGTGTGTATTAAGCAAAAAATATAATATTAGGCTTGAAGAGATTCAATGAGTTGTTTGAAATGTCTCTCTTTCAACATCTGCAAAAGCCAGCAGACCTCAGGATTACTATCAGTCAGGACCGACCACTTTATTACATGTAGTAACAGTTGAGATGACTTTAAACATACATATTATATATATGGTATATTTATCAAACTAGATAGGTAGGTATATAGATGTATATACCAGTTTAACAAGGAGATAGCTCTGATGTGGCAAAAATCTTGGAAGGGGTGACAAAACAAGACAACAGATGGTGAAAGTTTACAAGGAATAGGTGCCACCAGCCAGGTGAGAATGAGCTGAGTCCAGACAAATCCCTCCTTTGCATAAATTTCTCCTTTGACACAGAGGCCTCAGATGTACCATACAAGCAAGAATGTTTGTTCAAATGGCCAGTGAAACTTATGTTTTAAAAGTTTTCTGTAAAAAAAGTCTATACAAGTCTTTTTATAAAAAAGTTTAGAATCTTCTCCTTTGTCTTATATGGAAAACTAAACCAAAATGTTAGCAGTAGTTATGACTGAAAAGAAATTATGGGGACTTTACACCCTCACAGGAATGTGTGCTTGCTGGCAAATAATACAAAGCAGAAACAAATGGACTTGCTGCAAATCTGACTCGGATGTTGCTTCTATGTGATAACAATATGTTGGCTACATTTTCTGCACTTAGATCCCTCTTTCTTCCTGACTTTTCCTCAGGCAGTCGCAATTCCCCTTGATGTTCCAAGAAATGAAAGGATGAGAAGGAACTAGGGTTTCTGGGGGAAATTTTTCCAGTAGATGACTCTTTATTTCACAAAGAAAAGAAAGGATATATAGTTTGAAAAGCTCTTGCCAATTGAGAAAATGAATTTATCCACTGTGAAATTAAAATCCTTTACGTAAATGTAGCTGTGGCATACATATTGCAATAAAGAACTAAATGTTCAAGATGAACACATACTTGCATGTTTTCTAGATAACATGCTATTATCCTTCTCATGTATCTCTAGTGTTTTAAAGTTGTAAGCTTAAAAATCAGGTAACTTGAGCAAAATATCCTTCCAAATCTAAGCAGACAACAAAGAAAACCTGGGAATGAGAAGAAAATTGCTGTTCTGTAGTTGTTTCAAGTGAAGAAATCTCACTAACCCTATAGGGTACAGAGTATATGTTAATGATATGCACTAAAGAGGGAATAGCCAGTTGTATAAAAAGCAAAAACAGCGAGGTATGGTGGTGTATGCCTGTAATCCTAGCACTCAGGAGGCTGAGGCAGGAAAAAGACCATAAACTATAGCGAGCCTCTATTTCAAAAACAGACAAACAAACAAAAAAACAGTACTATGGTAGAAACTCAAAAGGACATTAAATGATTAAAAGTCAGAAGAGATGAATATTTTCTGATTGTACTGAGATGGGAATTATGGATAAAATAACAGCAGTCAAGACAATGAGTAGTCCAGAGCTAGCCCAGAGCTAGCCAGCCACAAGCTTAAGACACTGAGATTTGCCTCTCTGGGAACTATTCCTTAATCACAGGCTAATGAATGCCTCTTAGGTAAATCCGAGAAGAGAGATAGGAAGCTGAGGCTAACATGTTATGCTCAGCGTCACTGAGATGTCAAGCCGAGGCAAAAGAAGCCCTTCTTTGGCAACTACAGGGAGAGCCAAGTTGACCTCCACGAGCTGAAGCAAACAATAAATCAGGAGGAAATAGGAGCTAGGTCAGGACTGACAAGTAGCACCAGGGCCAACCAGCAGAGGATCTGTACACTTCACACTAAAATATGTAGTCTGCGGATGAAATGATCACTCCCAGGAATTCGAGGCAGGACTTGCGCGGTGGCACCTGTTACTTCCAAGGCCTCACAGCTCCTCACACACGGTGGGGTGGCAGGGGGCTGCCTATAGATTATACTCAGGCTGAGGGATTCTTTTCTTTTCTTTTTTTTGCCTGTATTCTTCATTCCTGGGCTGTATTTTGCATGACAATGACTAAATTCAGCATAATCACATCACAGGCAGGTGTTATTTTGAAAAATGTATCCGCACTCCACTTTTAAATGAAATGTCTCTTATGTTGCTGCCCTTGGCTTAATAGGAATCGGTCAGACCAAAAGAAACAGAGATCCTGACATAAGTTTCCTTCCAGTATCGCAGGTGGATGTGGAGGCCAGGGCAAACACATTTTTCATGGCTTAGTTTGACTATATCTAAAGTAAAATACTAGGGGCTTCATTTGAACATATTTCAGAGTAATGGAAAACTTATCCCAACTACTTTTCAATGTTTAAGTCACTCATATAACCATAGTTAGACTTCCACAGCCTGAGTAATTTGCCTAGTGAAATGATTAGACAGCTAATTCTTAAAGGTATAGAAATAATGTCTCCCAAAGAAAAATTTGGTTCACTCAGCATGGCTACATAAGCCTGTATACCCAACACATTTTTTTCCTTTGGAGTCAAGGTCTCACTATGTAGTACTAGCTGTTCTTGAACTCAGTATGAGAACCAGGCTGGACTCCAACTCACAGTCATCCTCCTGCCTCAGCCTCCCAAGTGCTGAGATTACAGGTGTTCACTACCCTGCCCTGAAAACTGCAGCACTTTGGAGGCTGAGGAATGAGGATCAAAATCTGCAGAGAGAAAAGTAAAATTTTCTCTATGTTCCCAACTAAGAGGCTTTTTTTTTTTTTTTTTGAGACAGGGTCTCGCTTTGTAGTTCAGGCTGGCCCTGAGCTCAGCCTCCAACTCACATCACAGCAATCCTCCTGCCTCTGCCCCCGAGTGCTGGGATTACAAGCGTGAGCCACCACGCCCGGCACTGTGGTGTGTGGTACTGATTGCTGCTGGAGTGAGTCTCCAAGCCCAGTATTGTTATGTGGTTACAAGGGATCGAACCTGGGTCCTTGTGCTTGCAAGACAGGCGCTGGACCCACTGAGCTATATCCCCGGCCCTAAGAGACTTTTTGCTCAAAATCTCTTCATAGTTTCAACCTGGAACTGATTTTAACTGGTTCATTGTTAAAATCTCAAAAGTGGGTTTTTATAATGGAATAAGCACAGTATACCAGACTGAAAAACTAAATGTACTTCTTCTTGGCAAAGTCACTTTTTAATTATAATGTCTGTCTTAAATGCTTGATAAACGGAAGCCAGTCAGAAATACTTTGCAATTTGAACTCCTGTCTCAACTATGTAGCAAGACTCTATCCCAAACAAAGTAAGCAAAAATAAACAGAAAGGTAAGTTCAATTCAGAAGCAAACAAATTCTGTTTGAAATGACTAATCTTATTCACAATAGCGGAAAAGTGAACCCACCAGAATTAACTGGATCACCGAGGACATATACATAAAGTTGAATATTATTCAATGATTCAATGATGATATAAATTTATATTTACTAATCTGTGAAGGTGTGCATAATGTACTGCTTCATACAAATACCCCCACCAGTTATAAAACAATATTCATAGTGTAAACTTACTGAAAAATACCCCATAGATAATTCAATGCAATGCTTGCATCATCTATCTATCTATCTACCTACCTGCCTACCTAATATATACCTATGTATAATAATATTGGGACAGAATTACTATTTTCTGCTTTATAGTTTTCAATATTGGTTGAATTTTAAAAACACTACTACCACATATATAATGCAGAAATTAAAATGTCTTCATTTTGTATAAAAATTTAAAAAATCTTTATTAAAAATAGTCATTGATAAGGCCACTGACAAACTGCTAACAATAATGAATATAGTTTATGAAGAATATTTTTGCTTAAAATATAGATATATTGAATTTATTTCTCCTGTAAAGAAGCAGTGACATTTGTATATTTTCTAGTCATCACACACCTTCCATGTTACATTATTAATTAACTAGCCAGCAATGAAGAAATTTAAAAATAGACTCATTTCCCCTCTGGATCAGAAAGAACAGCTATTTGGTCCTTCAAAGTACTGACTGTTTTTGAAATGTAAAGGGAGTGGTGAGTGTTCTGCATCAATAATCTGCCTCACATTAGCAGCTATTTTGGATAGCAGGAAGTAGTTGTATTTATCAAGTGTATAAAGACTCGCATTATAATTATAAAGTGACTTTGCCAAGAAGGGCATTTTAGTTTTTCAGTCTGGTATGCTGTACTTATTCCATGATAAAAATCCCATTTCTGAGGTATCAACCATGAGCCAACTAAAACCAATTTCAGGTGGAAACTGCGCAGACATTTTTGGCCAAAAGGTCTCGTAGTGGGGAACACAGAGAAAATTTTTCTAGTTTTCTCTCTGCAGATTTTGAAAGATATCTTTATAGTTTCACTTAAAACAGGCTTGTAGTAACTTGGCAGATTCTTTTCTTTTTCTTGGAGCTGTATGTGTTAATACCTGGTTTCTAATAGAATAAGCAAAATGTGCTATCCAAGTAGCCTATACCTTCCGTAAGACAAAGTTAAAACATTTAAGTTCAGAAAGTAATGATTACCAATCGTTATTTTTAAATGTTTTACTCATAGAACAAAGGCCAACTTGCCCCAGTGCAATGAAGAGCACGTTAACATTACAAATCTGAAGTATAAATACACCACGGACGCGCGGGAGGAAGTGAGCGGCCTCCCTCCCGCGTCCCAGGCTGTGCTTGGCAGGGTCTGGGAGAAGCAGCCAGCTTGCTGTCTGCAGCCCATTGGCCATCTGGAGTGCTGTGAGAAGGGAGCTCAGTGGTGGCTCGGTCTGATTATGGGCTAGTTCCTAGACCTTGGCAGGACCGTTGAAGTGGGGGAGAAATGGCATAGCAGTAGCCAGAGAGACTTGGGGACAGCTGCCATGAACCCCAGAGGAGACCAAATCAGCTCCTGAAGGTCCTCTGATCCCTGCTGGGAAAAACCTGCTGAAGAATTTTTTGAGGGCAAAACTAGTTACAGAATCACTAGCTTCAGTGTTCCTGCAGGGCAAGGGTGCTGTTACCAGCCTGAGAGCTGACCCCTTAGTATAACTGTATCTGGAATATAAGAAGTGTTCCTTTTATCTGCACTGAGAGAAGGAGAAACTGAAGATAGAAATGCATTCTACAACCTATGACAGATATTGTGAAATAGAAAATATTTAAAGAGAAATGGGGTGTAGAAATGAGGGGAAAGAAAAAAATGATGGTAAAACAAAAGAAAACAAAGCTTATGTTTATAGGGGTTGGGAGTTGCAGGGTGGTTAGGGGAATGAGAAAAAATTAGAATTAAGTTGTGTAATATACTGGTACAAATTCTCAATGTTGAGTGTGAGTATGATATGTCTATAAGATGTATCAATAAAAATTAAAAAAAGAAAGAGAAACCTGCAGAACTCTCATTTCTGATGGCACTTCATAAACTAAAGATCAAATAGATGCAAAGAAATGAAACAATCATATGGCTAAGTTTTCCAGTGAAAAATTTCCTTACTTTTAATCCATAGACTAATAGGTTTTACCAGTGTGGTGACAAATAGGATTAAATAGAAATTATAGAGACTCCTCCTTTTGAACAGCCCCCTGAAGCAATAGATGTAACTGATGCTGTCAACTGAGGGTCCCCCTTGCTGTCCTTTAACTGTCTCTCTGCATCCCCAACTCCACCTCTCACTCTATGTATTTTCAGTCTTGTTCTCTTCAAAGGCACACTATGGGTGAGGTGGACTTTCCTAAACTTCCATCAGAAAATATTTAGGAAATATTTATGGTCTTTTGCAAAACTGAAAGATACCAGTTGTGCTTTCACAGCTCCAGTGTGGGTGCTGTGTTCTCCCCGGATGCGCTTTAGGTCAGAAGTTGAATGTTCTCCTAGAGGGTCACATGTTAAACAATTGATCCTTATGGCAGCACTATTGAGAGGTGCTGTGGATGCTTAGAAGGTGGGGCCTTCTGGAAGAAAGATTCTCTGGTGGTTGTGGGTGTTGCCTTGCAGAGGATCAGCCTCTGTCCTCTTTCTGTTCACTTTCTGATCATAAGAAGAAGGGTTTATTTCATGTGCTCTCCTACATACAGCTGAGACACAGTATTTGGTAGAAAAAAGACTTATAAAATCAACTGAAATTATTAATATATAAGCTTTCCATCACTTTTCTATTGGACTTATTGATTATTTATAGATGATGACCTACATTAATTATGTAAAACAGCAGCACCTTAACATAAGATTGTTAATTGATCTCAGAATAACAGATTCTTGTGGAGAACCATAAATCTGACAATATTTTCCAAGGAAAAGTCTTCATGCCCTTGACTTGGAAATGCAAGAGCTATGTACTTCTTAGGAATTTTTTCACAACCTCACAGGAAAAAAACAAAGTCAAATGATAAATGTTCCATATATCTTTCTATATGCTTTATATCACATTTTGTACAAGCTTAACTATAGTGCTAGTGATAGTAGGGACAGAGAAACTGAATGGGTATAATTAGCATAAATATATTCCAAAGTAAGAAAAGTAATTGCTGATTTTTCATCATCATTATTCCATACGAATTAAATGTTTGGAGTGGGAAATCAAATACTAAAATAATACTTTTCCTTTGGGAGAAATGTACAGGTAGGTTTCAATTCAGCCAATGATCATTTTAAACTCAGAAGGATAAGGTTGTAGGTGATGGGTGTGCCTGAGATGGTCAAAGTGTGCAACTCGAAGAAGGCTGGCTAATTAGGACCAGTTTTGAGTCCTGGCAGAGGAGTTTGGGATGGGTTAAGACAGTGGTGCTCACACTGCTCTTTTAGACAGACTGATTGCAGATGTACTCATGCAATAGCTAAGGGGTCTCTCCATGTGCTTGCTGCTCCCTCTCCTTTTCACTCTTTCCTATCTTGAGGGTGACAACTGAAAGTCTTCAAGGTCCCGAGTCCTCCACCAGTGTGTCAATGGTTCTCACAGCCATGTGACCTGAGTAATGGAGCAGGGCCCTGCACGCCATGCTGGTGGGCCCCACCAGGATCACATGCTGTTGCGTATTAAATGATTCTCAATCATGGAACAAGTGAGCCCCACCTTTTATTTTTTGCTAGGCCTTGAAAATGAGCCAATCCTGGGCCCATCCACCCCAGGAGCATGCACAGTTATGCTATGGCCAGCCGTGAAGGCAGTGTAGTACACCAGGAACACCGAATGGCTAGCAGTTATGGCAGAGATTGGAGTCTCGCAGGTATCTAGCTACAACCTCGGTTCATTGAGTCACTGTCCTAGAATTATCTCACTATTTCATCTACAAAATAAGAACATCAAATTAGGAACTGCAAACTCCCTTCCCATTTGTATAAATTTAGGAATCTGTGCTTTTTTATTGTATTTTTAATTTTGTGGTCCTTTGAGACTATACAGTCCAGGCTGGCTCTGAAATCAGGATCCATGGGGACAGGGATTTAGCTCAGAGCCACAATACCTGCTTGACAGGTGAGAGATCCTGAATTTCATTCCTGGTACAAAAAAAAAAAAAAAAAAACAAGTTTACAAAGAAATCATGATCCATGATCCTTCTACCTCTCATCATAGGTCCCAGAGTGTAAGTATTACAAGTGCACACCACCAAGTCTGGACTGAAAGCACTTGCAATCTTTTCTGGTGGTGATGGTACTACTGGAGATTAGATTTAGAATCTTCACAATGAGCTACATCCCAATTATTTTTGTTTATTTTGAGACTCACTAGGTAGCACTAGAACTTTCAATCCTCCTGCTTCAACATCCCAATGCCAGGATTACAGGAGTGCACCACTGCACAACTTACTGCTCACAGCACAGATCATAGTTCATTTGGTACCACATGCTCTTAATCTCAACACTCTGGAGGCTGAGGAGGAAGATTATAAATTTGAGGTCAGCATTGGCTACGTAGCAAGATCTTGTCTCAAAACACACAACAAACAACAAAAAGGGTCTTTTCAATTTAAGTGGAATAAAAGATCACATGAAAATAGTTTGCATCATGTAATAGTTTGATTCTTGGATCAATTAACTTAAGTCTATATGTTTTGTGGAAATTTCACTTATTTATCAAGTATGTATTTATCCATTATCATATCTCTGTCACATAGCTTATGAATTCTTTCTTGTTTTCTCACTATAGGAGATCACAGCTCTCTAAGGAAAAAACTGTCATTTTCATATTTTTTTCCAGAGGATTTGAGCACAATAAATGTCCAATAAAATGCATGAATATAAATGCATGAATGTACAGCTGAATGGAGTGAGATTTACCTAATGTCAAATGTGTGCACAGTAATGAATATCCAAAGTTGCACAAGGTACCAATCCTACACTCAAGTTTCTGATATTCTAATTGAACAGAGATAAACTGATGCAAGGAATGCTTTAATAGAAATAGTGTTCCATATAGCATGAATAAAGGAACCTCTCACTCTATGCAGAACTAGGAAAAGCTTCGCAGAAGAGATCACATGTGCACTGGGTCTTGAAGCTTGAGAAAAGCGAGAGAGGTAAGGAGATGGGAAGGATAGAGGAAGAGCATAAGACAATGAGATCATGGTTGGAGGGAGACAAGTACAAGAAGACTGAAGCAACACAATCTATGAGGGTTCATAGAAATGAAGATAAGATTTGTAGGACTCTAATCATAAAGATCCTGTCAGCCTTAATGAGCTTATCCTGAAGCTCATAGCCAGTTGTAGGGAAAGAGACACCAAGAAGTAGTCTTCTGAGAGATCTCATGCTGTAATACAGAGGCTACATCTGGTTGAACTAGGTTTCAGGACACCCTGTTTGAATTCCACAGTTGTTACTGATCACTGAAGCAATAAATCCTCATCTCAACCACAGTTGTATAAAATGCTATAATATGTCAAAACTCTCAGAAAAGTAACGAAGTTGAAAATATAAGGTATGGATATGAAGGTAATGTAATTCTTGTCAAAATGAACACTGTGGCTTAGTGTATGTAACAATAGACAACAAGGATGGACAGAAATGGCAACAACAAAAACAAGACAATTCCTGGGAATCTCAGAACTCTCCCAAAGTTAGCAAAGAGGTCAACAGAATCGTAAAGGCTAAAGAGATAAAAGGGATTTGTATGTCATGGGAATAATGTGGGTGATACACGTAAGGAGGGCAGTTGGAACACATGTAGGGCAGTTGAATAATGAAGGTAAATAATTTTTTTAACATGGGTGGAGACCAGTGTTTACTAAACATTAAAGATTAATATCAGCACAGGAAGGAATTGTTTATTTTTAATCCAAGAGGTCACTGTGAACAAAAGGAGCAAAATAAAAAAGAACATAGGTTACCATAGAAACCATTTTCAAATATGTTAGCCAATTTCCCTACTTCTGAAGAAAAATCATCTACAGAT
>PVIR01013563.1:0-42081 GCA_004026965.1 Petromus typicus
AGACATCTCACTATGTAGTTCAGGTTGGCCTTGAACTCGCTATGAGCTTACTCAGGCCTTGAGCTCCTGTGATCATCCTGCCTCAGCCTCCCAAATCCTAGAACTACAGGTGTCAGTCACCACAGTCAGCTTGATTTTTAACATGGAATTGTTTAAAAATATTATTTGTCAGGCCAGGGATTTAGTTCAAGTGGTACTGCACCTACCTTGGAAGCACAAGGGCCTTAGCTCGATCCCCGGTACTGCAAAAAAAAAAAAAAAAAAAAAAAAATTGTCTTGATCACTAAGAATTGTTTGGCTCTTCCTTAGAATTTACACCTGAGACAGCTACTGCACCTGCGCCCCCACCTGAGGTGTGTTTTGTATACAGAAATCCTATAGTGTGATTATTCCTTATGTGTGTAGATCCGCACGTGTCTTCCTATCACCACGGATACTCTGTCACCGCCTGTCGAAGCATCTCTGCACTACCATTAATTCGCAGTACATTTCTGCTCTGGATTTCTTAACTGGCGATGAGCATGGTCTCAACGCTGGCGATTGTGTTCTATCACAGTTTATATTCAGAAATAAGTGAGCATATCTTCCATGTTGAACTTTTGAACTGTGTCGCAGTTATCCTCACAGCCCTGGAGGAGGTTTCGCTCTCAGCCGAGACTCCGGAGCACAGCACTTTGGCCCCACCCCGCAACCAGCCGATTTCCTACCCGCAGCATGTGGCTAGGCCCGCCGCGACTCCCACTTGGGCGTGGTCACGTTCTCTGGGCCTGGCTGGAGCAGGGTGAGCTGGCGGCAGGGAAGAGCATCAGGGCTGGGGGGAGACACCAGAGAGCCCAGCAGCAGCCTTCTGTGTCCCAGGGTCACGCCCCCTACCCAGCGGCAGAACATTCCTGGAAGTCCCTTTGCCTTTTTTTTTTTTTGAGACCCTTTTGTAGTTCAGGCTGGCTCTGAGCTCAGCCTTGAACTCACAGCAGTCCTCCTGCCTCTGCCTCCCAAGTGCTGGGATTACAGGCGTGAGCCACCACGCCCAGTGACACGCTTCCTCTGGCATGGCCATCTGCTGAGCATCTGCTTCAGGAGCAGTTGTGGTTGATACCAGGTCCTCACTCTGCAGGCCACTCCTGGACCCCCCTGTGGTTTCTTTTGTCTTGTAACAGGGTATATATTTTAGGCTGGTCTCAGACTCTTGGCGATTCTCCTGCCTCAGCCTCCTAAGCACTGGGATTACAGACATGCGCCACCACACCCACCTATGGCTTCTGAAGTTATGAGACACCTATGGCCACAGCACCATGGAGGGGCCAACCTTCTGGGCACAGTGCACCAGTGGGTATTGGTTGTCACACCCAGGACCAGTCGCCCTCAACGCCCACCTGAGAGGCGGCACCAGGTCTCCTGGCCTTTAGAGCTGGCCATGGCAGGAAAACTCAGTTCAGTCACTGCCAACAAGCGGAGGACACAGCTTGGCCTGGACTCGTCTGGAGGTCATACGGAAAGGTACAGTCACACACATGTGTCTGTTTTATTATGGATTCATCAAGCACCTGCTATATGTAGGATGCAGGGACAGCAAAGTGTCCCAGACATGCGCAGCCTTGGAGAGAGCCGGCAAATGGCATCTGTGCTGAGTCACTCAGACTCAGACCCGGATAGACAGACTGTAGTATCAACTGCCAAAGCCCCCAGAAGCAGAGGGGCGGAGCAGAAGCTGATGCAGTGGAAACGGGGGCTTTCCAGGAAGGCCCCAGAAAGGCCTCGCCTGTTTTCACAGGGTCTGGCTGTTAGGGACGTTCTGCACCTTACATGTGAAGGGTGTGTCCCACCCGGATACACACTTCCAACACACAGGCATGGTCCAGGGCTGTGTGACCACTGGTGGCCACCAGAGGGCGCTGCAGACATCCCAGCACCAGGAGAGCCTGCGACAGCGCATGAAGACCCTTCGCAAGCAGAGGCAGCCTTACAAACTGTCCATCTGCCTCACTTTACATATGGGGAAACTGAGGCTCAGAGAAGGAGATGGTGGGACCAAGGGAAAGGACAGAGGGAGGAAATGGCCACCACAACCATTTGGCAGACAGACTATTATTAGTACACATTTGCAATGCACAATGGATTAAATCAATGTATGGATAAAGCACCATTGGTTTAAATTTGTAATTTTGGATGGACACAAAAGCCAGACTTTCCTCAATATACTTTATTTTGTAGGGTAGACTTTGACACCATAAATGCAATTTTACAGAAATTCCTAAAAACCTAAAGACAAATGAAGCAAGTCAATCTACATAATGAATAACCTAACCACCAAGAGAGGAAACAGTCAAGCTCAAGATGCACAAACCCACCATGACACACAGGCCACATTTGCTTCCTGACTCAATAGGTCACAGCCACAGAAATAACACGGCGCCCATGAGACCCCAGGGAAACATGGACGCCTCCCGGATAGCTGGTGCTACGTAATGTGACAATGGCCTGCCTTTCATATATGGTAAGAGTGTTGTGGCTTCACAAAAAAAGAATTCTTATCTGTTAGGTATAATGTTGAAAAGGATGAAATCACAGGATGTCTGGAGATTTGCTTCAGAGATTTGCATAGGATTTGCTTCAGAGATAGTTTAGTGATGGGGGCCAGAGATTAAACAGGTCAGATGGGAGGGGGCCTTTGGGGAGGATAGAGGAAGTCTGGAACAGGCTGGGTGGGGTGCGGCTCGGCAGCAGAGCACCTGCCTCGAATGTTCGATGCCCTAGATCTGACCCTTGGTGCTTCAAAGAAGGCAAAGGGGGAAAGAGAGGAGGAAAGGGAGGGAGGGAGGAGGGGGTTGGGGAAGGAAGAAAAGAGAAGGGAAGGGATGAGTTGTTAGCTGGTAAGGATGTACAGAAAATAAAAGCAATACATCACAGCCGAGAATACAAAGGGGTACAGTCACTTTGGAAAACAGTGTGGCTCTTTTCTTTTTCTTTCTTTTCCTTCCTTCCTCTTTCTCTTCTATCCAGTGGATTCACTGCCTTTCATTGAGCTATACTCCAGACCCCCGCTTTTTTTTGAGACAAAGTCTTTTTGTTTTACCAAGTCACCCAAGCTGGGCTTGAACCTTCTTTGATCCTTCCTGCCTCAGTCTCCCAGAGTGTGTGGGTATTTTCTTTCTTTCTTTTTTTTGAGACAGGGTCTCGCTTTGTGGTTCAGACTGGCCCTGAGCTCAGCCTCAAACTCACATCACAGCAATCCTCCTGCCTCTGCCTCCTCAGTGTTGGGATTACAGACGTGAGCCACCACACCTGGCACTGTGCCATGTGGTACTGATTGCTGCTGGGCGTGAGTCTCCACGCCCAGTATTGTATGCAGTTTCTGGGGGGTCGAACCCTGACCCTTGTGCTTGCAAGATAGGTGCCGGAATCACTGAGCTAAATCCCCAGTGTAGGTATTTTCTTATACCACCAAACATCCAAGCCAGAAATCCATACCAGCTGTCTGCACCAGAGAAACGAGAACTTACTTTTGCCCAAGAGGCGATGCTTCCTGTGAGGAACAGGATGCTCTCTGGTGCTTTTATAGATGCGCGAGCAAACATTCCGACATTAAAGGTTCTTATGCTTTGGAAATGGACAGCTCTTCTGAAGCACAGTTTGGCAGCTTCCTGTAAAGCTAAACATAAACTTCCCTGTGACCCAGCAGCCCTACTTGTAGGAATCTGCCCCAGAGAAATGGAAATTAATGTTTGCACAGAAACAGAATGTTTACAGAGGCATTATTCAGGATTGCCCCACACCAGAAATAACCCAAACATTCATCGTGTGGTGAAGATAAGTGAATTATGGTCCATCTACGGAGTGCAACACAGAGGGACGGACTCCTAATACGTCCCATACCCAGATGCCTCACAAAAGCGCTTCTGCTAAGTGACAGAAGCCAGACCCCAAGGGTCACAAACTGCACGGTCCTGTGCACCGCTGTGCTTTGCAGGAGGCCCCTCCCCCAGAAAGCCGCGTGGCCCTGCCTCCCTGGGACCTCCTGGGAAAGGCAGAACTGGGGGGACTGAGAACAGACCCGAGTGGATGAGGGGGAAGGGTCGGCTGCCAAGCGCAGTGTCTGTTACATGTTCGTAAGATCTCACAACTGTAGGAAACTTACAATAGCTTGAGCTGGCACTGAACAGAGCGGCGAAGTGTGGACCGAGCAGCTGATGAACGAACACAGTCCGGCACCCTAGGAGGAGGGAGGTGTGGACCTGGGGGATCTGCAGGATCGGGGGTGGGGGTGGCCAGGGGACTGCAGGACTTTTAGGGAGCAGAACTGGTGACCCTAGTTTCCTGAACACAAAGAAGCAACGCACAGAGGTACTGATGGAGCAAGGAGGGACGGACTCAAGTGGAGGTAGAAGAGGCCCAAGCACAGGGGAAGTAAAGAGATTGCACCAGACTGGAAGCTCCCCATGGAGCAGGAACTCCGTGGGTTCCGGGGACCAAGGCTTGGAAGCATGTGAATTTTGGGGTGAATTTCCAGCATCCCCAAGTCATGCTGTCCCCAGGTCTTATTGTTCTGTGATGTGTGGATGAAATAATACAATGTCTAAGATTCACTTCAAAATAGCCTAGTTGCTGGGGAGGGTTACAAGGTTTCTAAGAAACACAGTTGGTCCTGCCACGAGGGGACCATCATGACCGGGCCTGGTGGACTCAGCCTGTTCCAGATACAGCCACCAGAGGGAGCCCTCGACCCTCCTGGGCCAGCTCACACTTGGACCCTGGTCTGTAGGACCAGGGAGCTGGGCGGCTCGGCGGCCCTGCCCCTTCTCAGCTCTTCCTGGACCTGCCTTCGCCTGTGCCTCATGGGATACTGCATGGGTCATAACTTGTATTTCATTGTTCACCTAAAACTCCCATCGACCATGTCCTGAATTAGAGCTGTGAGCCTACCAATAGTCTGAGCTCCTACTGGAACCACCTTGTGGTCCTCTTTTTTCTCTTTTAAACAGGTTCTCACTCTGCAGCCCAGGCTGGCCTCAAACTCACAACCCCGCCTCTGCCTCCCTCCCAAGGGCTAGGATTACAGACAGCCTGTCCCACTCCCTGCCCAAATTGTAATCCAAAGATCTCCACTACCCACAAAGGTATCTGCCCTTGAAGACGGCTATCAAAAACATCTTCTAACCTGCTTGTGTCCCTTGTCTCAGGGCAAAGGTTGCAGGCCCTTTCAGAGCGCACAACCTTCCCCACCATGACAGCTGTCCTGCAGGAGGCTAGAGGGGCGGGTGCCTCCCGACTAGGGGAAGCCAGCCGTTCCAGCTCCTACATCTCCCCCACAGTGGGCAGGGCTTGGCAGGCCTCAGCTGGCAGCCCCCTCTGGGATGTGCCCCATGTGGCAGAAAGGGAGGCCCCGTGCCAGGCGCCCGCTGCCCCCATGGCCTGGGGTCCAAGTAAACATTTGACCAGTTCCACCCCAGCCCTCGCCCACGCCAGGACTTGGCCCTCGCTCCTGACAGGCCCCTCTGTCTCTCGTCCTCTGTAGCTGGCATTTCAGCAGGGCCGGGGGCCGGGGTGACCCTGAGCCCATTCGGAAGACAGGCCCAAGGGAGAGGCCCCAGCGGCAGTGGGTCCTTGGCGTGGGGAGCCCGGGCAGACTGGCCGGCGACAGGCAGGCAGCCACCCCCCAGACACCCGGTGTGGGCCACAGGCTGCCCAGCCCACAGGGTGCCGGGGAGCCGGGACGGGGCGCCGGCTGAGGCGGCCGCTTTGTTCCGGGCTGGCGTGGTCTGAGCGACTGAGCAGGGCTCCTTCTGTAAGAAGCCACAGATAAGCCCGGCGACAGGGCCTGATAATGTGGCTGCCACAGGCTCCCTCTCAGACGGGCCTGGGGTCTGAGGTCAGTCTCCCAGGATCCCTGGCCTCCACGCTCCCAGCCTCAGCTGGCATTGGGGCCCAGAGCAGAACCTCTGACCCTGGGATCACTCCTGTGAGGGGGAGCAGATGGAGCCTGGGGTCCTGGATCTCTCAGCTCTCCTCAAATGACACCGAAGTCACCCTATACACACCTCCCCTCGTGTTGCCAGAATCCCCAATGACAGGCACAGGGACCTGGGGACAAATTGCATGAGGTCCATGAACACAGAGGTTTCTGGGAAGACACAGCTGAAGATCTGACCTTCCCAGACCACTACCTGGAGGAAGGGGAAGTTTGGGGGGGACTGGGGGCTCCTGGAGTGAGACTCAGCCATGGAGACCCTCAGCCAGGTGCCACCAGGCAGAAGAGGAGGTACAAGGCCTGTCCTGGTAAGATCTTATCATGGGGACACCCAGTGTCAGGCTACCCAGGGCTTAGGGGGGGAAAGGGCCCTGAGGGCACTGCCAGGGCAAATGCCCTTGATAGCAACAGCAGCTCCCAGAGCTCCTCAGTGGCCCTGGAGCAGGTGTGGGGCCAGGATGGTCAGCCTGCCCGTGGCAGTGCAGGGAGGCCTTCCTACCAGCTCCCAGAAGGAACCGGGGCTGGTGGAGCCGCACAGCCCCATGTGCCAGGGGCTGGCCCCTGCCCTGTCTGCAGCTGCAGCCCGATGGCCAGAGTGCCAAGAGAGAGAGCTTGGGTGCCTCCCGGCCTGGCAGGAAAAAGGGCCCCCTCAGGTGGGCAGAGGGCAGCACAGCCCCTGGGGACCTGGCCTTCCCCACACAGGACTCCACAGAGCCTGCCGGCAGACCTGTCCCCAGTTCCCTGCATCCCCCAGTTCTTAGGGAAGCTCTATGCTCCAGGCCCAGTCCGTCACCACACACCTCTGCACCCACATCACCACTCCCCCCTGCCCTCCCACCCCTGGCACCTGTGGCCCTGCCACAGCAGGTCTGGTCATCAAACATTCACTCCACACATCTGTGACACCAGAGACCCCCTTGGGGTGTGTCTCCTGGAGCAAGGGACAGGCGCCTACGTAAGGAAGGATCAGTTGGGCCATACGCAAGCCCAGACCACGCAGGATGGCCGAGGCTGCCAGTCACATTTGGGGGACGGCTCTCCTGTAACCCCAAGAATGGAGGACCATGGGACGGGGACAGGGTACTGCTGCCCGCACTTGGTGGAGATGCCACTCACACTTTGCTCAGCACAAAAGACCCCTGCTTATCCACAGTGTCCCCTCTTCTGGAAAGGGCGTCACCGGTCCCGGGCCGAGCCCAGGAGGCCCTGCTCTGTGGGTGGAGAGGGAGGCTGGCTGGTACCCAGGCAGCCGGCTCTCAGCCTCTCCTCCTCCCCTGGCTCTTCTGCAACTTCCTGGGTGGCCTTGGTGAGCTGCACCCACGCGCTGGGCTTGGGACAGTGACCTCGCGAAGGGACCCCCCCACCCCGACTCCTGGGTCTTTACCACACACCAGGCCCCCGACCTGTGGGCCGGCAAGTTGCCACATACAGTGACAATACACATATCTTTTCTCATCAAGCCCAGCAACAGAAAAAGTAAACCAAAGAGAAGATCCAGTGGTCACATGCGGGGACCGTAGTGGATGCAGCGTGGCTGGGGCAAGAGCCGGCTGCTAGGGATGTCCTGTTGCTCAGATGACGGTCAAGAGGATGGCCAGGCTACATCCCCATCCCTCCCCCCTCCCCCCTCCCCCAGCTCCGGGTGCTGTTTGTTTATTTAAGCTTTTTCTTGAACTACATGTACAGAGAACACAACACACGGATTTACATATGTACAAAGCCAGGGGCCAAACAGAAAATATTTCCAACATGCGCTGGGTTCCTCCAGCCTCCGCCCAGGAAGTCCCTCAAGGACGATCGCCATCCGGACTCCTCTCACCGCAGAGTTAGCCCTACCTGTCCTTGAACTTTGCATTCCCTGAATCCCAAAGGACGTATTCTGTTACCTTTGGCTTTTTTCCCTCAAAACATCAGATTCCCACATGGTACTGCCTCTGTCTAGAGTTTCTTCTGGATATAATGTCGCTACTCACATGTGCAGGGTGGCACTCTTGGAATCTCAGCACTCAGGAGGCTGAGGCAGGAGGGTCACTGCAAGTTCAAGGCCAGCCTGCACTACATAGGGAGACCTTGTATCAAAAAATACGCAATAATAATTAAAATGTCACTGTGGAATATTCCATCGCGTGGATGATGTCATGCTACATTTGGCCCTTTGGTCCCTGCGTATCTGAGTGGCTCTATTTGAGGGTCCCACACACCTTGCTAGTGCATCCTGGGCACAGGCAGCCTCCCCAGGGCCAGGTAGACCTCAGCTTTCCCAGTTTTGGGGACAGCAGATACAGCCCCTGATGGCGCCTCCGGCCCGGTCTTTCCTGGGAAAGCCGGCTGCCTCCCCTATCTTTTTAATCCTGCCTCACACCACAGGCAGAGGGTGCAGGGGAGGAGGGAGGAAGCAAGGCCTCCCTGGAGCACCCACAGGTTATTGGGGTGCACGAGGGCATCCCCCCTCATCCCATACGGAACACAACATCCTTCCTCTCATCCGACAGGCGCAGGCCCAGCACACAGAGAGGTCAGGGTCCCTGTGCAAAGTCACTCAGCCAGGGAGCTGTATAGCTTGTCGGGAAGTCAGCAGAGGGTGGGAGCGGGGAGCTTTAGCCCAAAGCTGCCCCTCAGCTCATCACTTTGTGGGTTCCTAATGTGGTATGCTCCAGTCTCCACCTCCTTCCAGGACCACTGACTCAGAACTAAAACTCCAGCTGACAGGATGGCAC
This sequence comes from Petromus typicus, assembly GCA_004026965.1. Lineage (NCBI taxonomy): Eukaryota > Metazoa > Chordata > Mammalia > Rodentia > Petromuridae > Petromus > Petromus typicus. The sequence goes on from PVIR01013563.1 coordinate 8,683, forward strand.
ACAGCTGTAATCCCAGCACTCAGGCGGCTGAGACAGGAGGACCACCGTGAGTTCAAGGCCAGCTTGGCCTACACAGGAGACCCACTTTCAAAACTCCAAAATAAATAAACAGAACTCTATCTCCCACACAGCCTTGCCCTGGCCCTCAGTTTGTCTGTAGTACCTATCTGAAGACTCCTCTCACCAGATGTGTACTTATTTAATGGCCCCTCCCCCAGCTAAGAGTTTTCCCTTGCTCACCTCTTCAACCTTCAGGCCTAACACAGTGACAGTGGGTAGAGGTGCCCAATCGACATTTGCTGGCAGAAGGAACTGACTTTCCTCTGCAAGTTCCTCACGCCTGGAATCCTAGCACTCTGGGAGGCTGAAGCAGGAGAATGCAAAGATAGAGTCTAGCCTGGGCAATTTAGTGACTCCATGGACTCTTGTGACTAGTCCAGCCCCCAGTGCTGCGGTGGACAACACCTGTTAGTTCTGCTGCGGTGGACAACACCTGTTAGTTCCTACAGGCTGAGGTGCGCAGGGTAGGAAGGCTCTAGTTTAGCTGGAAGGAAGCCCTAGGTTCAATTCTCCCCCGCCATCAGCTCACTGCACTGAGGGCGAATCGAGGCCCAGGGCAGCTTCTGGTCTCCAGCTCCGATGGAGTAGGCAGGCGCCCGGCCCATACGGGCTGGGGTATTGGCCTACACACAGGCACCCGTGTCCCGGGCCCTCCACCCGCCCGCAGCCCCCTCCCCGGGCCCCGGACTCAGGGCGCCCACAGGCCTCGCGGGCGGCAGCGGCGATCTCACTCCACGTGCTCTGTACTTAGGTGGTGGCGGGGGCGCAGCCGGCCAGGCCGGTCCCGTGCGTCCCGGCGGCCGCGGGCCTGTGTCATCCTCCAGGAATTTCTCTTCCCCTCTGCAGGGGCTGGAAGAAAAAACAATAATTAGGTCACTGGGCAGGCGGCAGAGAGGGTGTGGGACAGGCCGGTGGCGCCCTGCTGGGCAGGGAACCGGCCCCCTCGGCTGGGCGCCCTCCCTTGGCACGCAGCCCCCGCGGGCGCCACCGCCGAGCCAAACCGCGCTGGGCGCCGGCAACTCGGCGCGGGAGCCCAGCCGGGCAGAGGGGTCCCGGCGCGCCGCCCTCCCGCGGGGTTGGAGCGGCAGTCTGTGCGGCCTTCCTGGGGTCGGTGCGCTTGCCCAGAGCCTGGCAGAAACGGGAAAGGAGCATGGTGGCTCGTGGTTTGATGGGGCAGAGGGAGGAGGGGCAGCACCCAGAGCTTGGGGAGAGAAGGGGAGAGACTCTGGTGTGCGCAGCGGCCCGGAGTGATTCAAGCAATGTCCGAGGGGTCATTTGGCGGAGCATTGCTCTCTCAGATGGCTCTGACCTCGGGACAACCCCGAGCAGGAGGCCTGGTGACTCCATCTGGCTGCTGGTTGAAAGGCTGGGCTGTGCGGGCAGGGGTGGGAAGGTCCCGTAGGTCAGGCAAGAGCTGAGATCTTATCCACGGGAAGCGGGGCACAAGGGTTTGGAACAGGCTGAGGGCCAAGAGTAGGTTTCTGAAAACTTTTCCTTGAGGGCCAGGGTTTTAGCTCAGTGGTTCCAGTGCCTGTCTTGCAAGCGCAGGGGCTCAGGTTTGATCCCTGTAACCACATCCAACCATACTGGATGTGGAGACTCACACTCAGCAGCAATCAGCACCACATACCACAATGCTGGGCGTGGTGGCTCACGCCTGTAATCCCAGCACTCGGAGGCAGAGGCAGGAGGATTGCTGTGATGTGAGTTGGAGGCTGAGCTCGGGGCCAGTTTCAATTACAAAGCAAGACTCTGTCTCAAAAAAAAAAAAAAAAAAAAAAATTATCATGAGACCGCAGTGCCCCGGAAATAAAAAGTCCTGCAATTTTAGGGATGGAGCGTGAGAGCCGATGACACTGAATCCTATCACTCAGCTCATAGAGTTTTGTCCTCTCTAAGCAGGGGGTTTGAGCAAAGCTGTGCACCATGGACTTAATTTGGCGGCCAGATTCTGGATGGATAAGGTTTTACACAGCTGGGGAATCAAACCCAGGGACTCCTGTGTGCTAGGCTAGTGCCGCACACTTCCAGCCTGTACCAGTTGCTACTGTCAAAGCGCAGGAAGAGAAAACAGCAGCTTGGACAGCGATTTCACTTGCCTGTGTTACAGCTGGGGTCAGAAATGTTCCTCCAAAGTCTCCTGCGTCAGAGGTGGGCTTTCAAGGGGTGACTGGGCCAGGAGGGCTCTGATTTGATCAATGGACTAATCCATCAGTGCAATCTGATGGCATTCTCAGGAAGCCATGGACACAGGAGGAAAACTGCAGGAAGCAAATCATGGAGGCGTGATAGGATAGTGCGTGACTCCCAGCCCCTTCTTTTCAGGGTCTTTCTCCTCTCCCTGCTTCCGGGCCCCCAGGAAGTGAACAGATTTCCTCAGCATCCCGTCTGCCATGATGTTTCTGCCTCACCGTGGGCCACAGCAAAGTGCAGCCAGCTGACCATGGGCTGAGCATACCGAAACCGTGAGCCAACGCCAGCTTCCTCCCCCCAATTCTTTCCTTGTTCTTTGGTCAGTGGGACAGAAAGCTGACTGATGCACCATGGACCTCCTGCTGGTAATTTTGATAATGAACATTATTGTGTTGACTATGTGATTGACCTGAACACCCCACTCCCTCAAAGGAGATGATGTCTAAGCAAGGACTCGGGCACGCTGAACACTGTCCTTGGCCTCCCCCACAGTGACAATCAGGAGAGCAATTCGAGGGATAAGTTCCCAACATGTGCTTCTAGACAATGGCATCACCACTGCCAGGGATTCATCAGGCTGCTGATCCTCACGCCTGCCTCCTATGACTTGTGTCCACGTATGTCTCCCAAGAGCCTCATGCGCTCATGGGCAGGGCCTTGGGAAAGTGACTGACCCTGCGGCTTGGAGCTGACTTGCTAGTAGGAGGCGGGGTCTGCTCTGAAGGGGCGGGGCCTGGGGCGGGGCCTGGAGGGTTTATCTTCCTCCCCTGGCTCCTCTTTTCTCTGCTTCCTGACTACTTTGCCATGAGCACCTCTCCTTCATTAGGCTCCTCCATCATAACCTTAGCCTCAGACCCAGCCAGACAGTCTGTAACCATGAACCAAAATAAACTTCTCAAGTTGTAATCAGGGACTGTGTCCTGGTGATGAGAATGTGAGTGGGACACACTCCCCACACCCCAAACCCACAGCATCTGAAGGCCTTGATATTGGAACCAGCCTTCCAGAGGATTCCAACGCAGCCAGAGTTTAGGAGCCAGTGGGCTGCCAGCCAGAAAAGCTTTGTCCTAGTCCTGGACCTGAGCCTTCCTGGCTTTTGTGACCTTGAGCAAGTCTGCCTTCCCTGCCCCAGCCAAGTCCTTAGGTATAATAGATGGTGGGGTTGGTCCTGGGAGCTTGAGGGGCAACCAGAGAGTCTTCCTCCAGGACAAGCTCTCTCCTGGCCCACCACAAAAGCTAGCACTCTGTGTGACTTTGTGCAACTCAGTCTCTTCTGCCTCCACTTCCTGACCTGGTACACAGAGTCACATCACCTCTGGCTCTGAAGCCTAAGGTGAGCTCTTTCATCAAATCGCAGGTAGCGCGTCCCCAGTCTTCTGAGGCAGCCAAGGCTTGGGCTTCCATTCCCACTCCTTTCCTGTGACAGTGGTCACCCTGGCTGGTCACCCTGGGATGGCAGGGAAAAGATGAGGGGAGAGGGGGAAGCACCCCAAGCCACCTGACAGATCTCCCTAAAGGTCAGCAACTTAAAACACCATAGTTCCAAGTCTGTGTTCTGTGGGTCAGGACCCAGGCCTGGCCCTTGGGGTCCTCTGCTGCATGGTGTCCTTGGGCTGCCCCCAGCGGTGGCCAGGTCTGCAGCCACAGACAAGTCTTTCGCCTGCATCGCCCCAGGTTCACTTGGGGACAAGCTGGCCTCTCTGACAATCACTCAGTGACCTCCCCCGGGTTTTTGTCACATGCGCTGCAGGCCCCCCAGTGCCTGCACACCCCATCTTTATCTGCACAGCCCCAGTCCCTCCTCTGCCCATCCCTCCTCTCCCTCAGCAGGGCAGGGGCTGCCTGTCTGATGGCAGGGCCCTGCAGCCGCCAGGCACTGCATTCCAGGCCGGGCACTTAACATTCCAGAGGCTTGGGCTAATTAGTGGCTGGCCCGGCCCAGGCCTGGACCACCCAGCTTCCGCCTCCATGGCTTGGGCAGGGGACTCCCTGTGGCTTGAGGCCACTTGAGAGGCCCACAGAAGGACCCAATGTAACCTGGGTGACAGCAATGAGTTGGGGGAAGTAGAGACTGAAGGCTGGGCCCCATCACTCAGAGTTTGTTGCCAGTTGGCAGATGTGACCAGAATCCGCTCTGGGCCTCAGGGGGCATGAGGTGGCTTAGAGCAGACCTCAGGCAAGGGGCTGTCCCCCGAGTGGCTGCTTTCGCACCTATAAAAGGGAACTTTTCTGAGAAACTAGAGCCTACAATAAAGCCTCCTCCCCTGACCGAAATTAGTTAGGCTCTTTGGATTTCCCCTTTTGAGTAGGTTGGATCCCAAGACCGGTCTCAAGCCAGTCTGGGCATTTTCAGCAAGACTCACTTTTCCTCACTGTCCCTTCTTAGTAGCTGGGCTTGGTGTCGCACACCTGTCATCCCAGCACTCTGGAGGCTGAGGCAGGAGAATCACCGAAAGTTCAAGGCCAGCCTAGGCTACCTAGTGAATTCAAGGCCAACCTGAACTACAACATGAAATTGCCTTAAAAATCAGAAACACTCAGATAAAGATGTACAAATAGCAAATAAATATATGAAAAAAATGTCCCATATCACTGGTCATTCAAGAAAGGCAAATTCAAACAATGTTGAGCTTCCACTGATAATATCACTATGGGTACCAGCCTAAGTGTACTCATACTGGGTCCTGAGGGATTCTAACTTGTTTTGCTGATCTTTTACTTAGAATTCTGGAACCGATATTCAAAATAAAACATTCCCTGGGTCTTCTTTGGGATGCCCATTCTACATACTATTAGGTATCAATGAATAAAAATGATCAAAATTTCTGCATTCACAGAATGGTGTTGTTAATGAAATTTGTGGATAAAAGAAGTGTGTGGGTGAAACATAGGTGCAGATGTATAAGCTTAATTTAGTATAATGCATCAGAGAGTTAAACAAAAATGACAGGAGGACCCTGTTTTGTACTAAGCCCCCACACGGCAGAAAATCAAAATGGAGTTATTTGTGCTAAGGTTCACACTACCAAGTTGAAATTTCACTAAACAGTCAGATAAGCTGGTTTCAACTGCATAACCATGAAGTCTGCTTCAGTCCTTACTCAAAAAAAAAAAAAAAAAAAGGATAAACCCGCAGTAATGTGATGTTAACCAATTTATTTCTATTTTCTTTTACCATCTTACATAGAAAGGCACTTCCGGGCAAGGGTAGAACATTTGCCTAGCATGCTATCATGTTCAGGGCTCAATCCCTCAGCCCTACAAAAATCAAAACACAAAAGGGGCCAGGGATTTAGCTCAGTGGTCCCGGCACCTGTCTTACAAGTGCGAGGACCCAGGTTCGATCCCCGGTAACCACATACGATACTGGGCGTGGAGACTCACATTCAGCAACAATCAGTACCACATACCACAGTGCTGGGCGTGGTGGCTCACGCCTGTAATCCCAGCACTTGGGAGGCAGAGGCAGGAGGATTGCTGTGATGTGAGTTGGAGGCTGAGCTCAGGACCAGCCTCAATTACAAAGCGAGGCCCTGTCTCAAAAAACTTAAAAAAAAAAAAAAATCAAAACACAGAAGACCTGTCTTCCCTCCTCTGTCCATCCTACTGGATCGCTTAACTCCACCCGATGGAAGGGCAGGTTATCCCCTCTTGGAGGAGAAAACAAAGCCAGTTTGAGATCTTTAACACTAATTGTACTTTGGTCCTTTGCTGACGCCATCACATTTCTTTAGAAGCGATGTATTCATAGACTTCAAATAAGAAGTTAAAGATTTTTTCTAGGGCAGAGGCAGGTGGCCGGGTCCCTGGAGAGGCCCTGATTGCTCATGGCTGGGTCCAGTGACCAGCTGCATCCCCTGGCCCGTGACTTCCCTCTTGGGCAGGGCCTCGGTGGTTCTCAGCATAGCATAGCCCAGCCCAGGGCCACAGGACAGCTTAGGGAGGCGAGTCACATTGTGACAGGCCGGGGGTGGGGGGGGGAGCGGGGCTGCTGTTGGCCTCAGGCCCCTGGGGACACATAACTCACGTGCTGCTGAGCTGCAGTGGCTGTGACGTCAGCCTCCCAGCCGGTCTGAGGGCGCTGCCAGGCCTTGCCCTGGCTTCCCAGGGGGCCCCTGCAGCAAAGGCCTGAAAATGTACAGCCTGGCTAGCCTGGCTCCTGCTCAGACTAAACTGTGAACGCAGTCACATAAGCCTAGAGAACTGGGGGCTCTGCAAAGGTCCCCCAGGGTCCCCCAGGCCAGGGCCCTTTCCAGGCAAACCCCAAGTTTAAGGCCAGCAAGTGTACAGGAGCCCCACACCAGCCTTTAGAATCACCGGACTGAAATGTCTGGGCTGCCCTGTGACTTTTCCCAAAGTGCCCGACCTCCTGACCTCTCTGCACCTCTGCTTTCTCCTCTGTCAAAGGGAGATGTCATGAACACGGCCCTCCCAGAGACGCCATGAGGGTTTCATGATACAATTCAGAGGAGGAGCTGGCTTCTTGTGCTTGAGTGGGATTGCTTATTACTTTATCCGTATGCAATGGGAACTCACCTACAATAGCTACACCAAAAAAAGAAAAGAAAAGAAAGAAAACCTTGGGGCAAGGGGGAGTTGGTGACAAGAGCTGGGGTGTCCCTCCTTTTACCTGGCTTCTCCACTCCTCCTCCCCATGGGGCCCGGCCTTGTCCTCCTCCGGCCAGTGGTGGTGGCCGCCGCCCCAGGCTGGTGTCCGTAGCTCCTCTGTACCACTTCCTGTGTCTCTGCAGGAGGCATCCGGCGTTGCAGCCTGGGCCAATCAGCGTCTTTAGAACGTGAGGCTTTGCACAAATGCGGCCAATCTCACTGGGACCCACAGCCGATATGGAGGGGAGCGGCTCCTGCCCAGGGGTGGGACAGTCCGAAAAAGCCGCAGGCCTCTGTCTCAGGCGTGGTGCCGCCCACTCCTCAGGGAGACCCTGTGCCCACCCGACCTCTGCCAGGTGTGAGGCATTGCTTTTCCCTTCCAGGTGCACTGATTTTGTCTGTGGAAAAAGCTGTGTCTCTCGCTCCATCCCACCTGCAGCATATTCAGAGCAAGGATGGGAATTAGGAAGCTAACCTGTCTCCAGCTGTGCCCGATGACGCTCACCTCTAGCCGTAGCTACTCAGGAGGCTGAGGCAGGAGGGCTGTTTGATCCCAGGAGTTTGAGACCAGCCTGGGCAAGATAGTGAGATGCCATCTCCAAACCAAAAGCTCCAGTTCTTCATCGCACTGCGTTGAGCCCTGGAGTTTCGGGGAGGTCCCGTGAGGTTCTTTCTCAGGGGTGACCTTGAGCGCTTCTGCAGCTGGGGGTGGGATCCCCATTGCCCGGCTGAAAGGAAGAATTGGAGTCTGTGCCAGGCCTGGTAGCGGATAAAGTGCCCTCTCCTCGGGTTCTAAGCCCAGCAGAGGGCTGCACCCTCCCAGCCACTCCAAGTTCCCAGGCCCTGGGGCGACCTTTCCTGAAAAGCCTGGGTTTACCACAGCAAAGCTCTCCTCCCTCAGCCTGGCAGGACCAGCAGTCCAGGCTGAGGTCAGAGCTCAGAGAGCACCGACACCTCCTCGGCCTCCAAGCCAGGCAGCACCCCACCATCCATCCGCATCTCCCACGGGCAGTGCTGGGCAGGAGGGCACTTCTAAGCAAGAGGGAAGCAGGGAGCCAAGCATGGCCATGCATGCCTGTAATCCAGCACTCGGGAGGCGGAGGCAAGAGGATTGCAAGTTGGAGCCCAGCCTGAGCAACTCAGTGACTCATCAAGACCCTCTCAAAATAAAAAATAAAAGAACTGGGGGAAAAAAGAGATTAAAAATGTAGGAATAAAAACTAATAAAACCAAGTTTCTGCTCTGGGTAAATTCCTTAGTGCCTCTGTGCCTCAGTTTCCTCATTGATAAAAGGAAGGTGACAATGACACCTAGAGGGGCATAGGAGATGGTGTGTGCGAGACCTAGGACAACTGTGGGTTACAAAGGTGGCAGGGCATGCTGGAATGGAGGGAGGGATGTGTCGGGGGAAGGTGGTGCCAGTGGGGGCACAGGAAATGACGTCAGGAATGGACAGATCAGATCACATCAGACTACAAACTTCCTGTGCAGGAGGAAGAGGCAGCCTGTGGGTTAGGAGCCGACTTCTGCAGCACTCCTTGGGCAGAGTCTAGAATATCTAGAATATATATGAATTCAAAACAATTAGACCCCCCCCCCCAATAAAAGATCCAGTGAAAAAGGAGCAGGCACTCCTTAGGAGTTGTACAAATAGCCAACAATATGTGCAAAAGCGCTCAGTGTTGCTGGCCATTAGAGAAATGAGGATTAAAACAACACCACAAGCCTAGTTTGTGGCACATCCCTGTAATCCCAGCACTCAGGAAGCAGAGGCAGGAGGATTGCCTCAAGTTTAAGGCCAGCCTGGGCTACATAGTGAGTTTAAACCCAGTCTGAACTGTCTCGACCCTGTCTCGACAAAACAAAACAAAAACCAGTAACACTGAAATTCCATTTTACTCCAGAAACAATGGCCATTCTTAAGAAATCAAATAACAACAAATGCTGGCAAGGCTGGGAGGAAGAGGACCCTCTGACATCCTTGGTGGGAAGGTAAACTAGTACAACCACTATGGGAATTACTATGGAGATTCCTCAAAAACCAAATTTAGAAATCCAATTGACCCAGCTATCTTTCTCAGAGATATCTTCTTGAAAGACTTAAAGACATCACAGTAGAGTGATCCAAGCATACCCATGCTTATGGCAGCCTGAATCATAATAGCTAAATCTTGGAAGCAATCTAATACTCTACGTTCATCAACAGATGAATGGATAAAGACAATGCGACATTGTCTATGGCCAGACCACCCTGAATGCACCCGATCTCGGAGGTAAGCAGAGTCGGGCCTGGTTAGTACTTGGATGGGAGGAAATGTGCCATTTATACACAGTGGAGTACTACTCTGCCATAAATAAGGATAAAATTGAGCTATTTACAGGGAAATGAATGCACCTTGAGACCATAATGTTAGGCAAAATAAACCAGACACGTAAGTTTCAATATCACATATCATGTGTTTTCTCTTATATGAGAAACCCAAGGAATAATACACAGATTGTAGGAAAGTAGGGAGAGGTCTCTCACAAAGGGGATGAGAACAGAAAGGGAAAGAGATGGAAAGAGAATCAAGACATGCTTTGTACCTGGGACGACTCCCCATGAGGAATGGAACCACTGTGTACTGCAAACATGTACTAATAACATTTTTGTTTGTTTTTTGAGACAGGGTCTCGCTAAGTGGCTCAGGCTGGCCTCAAAATCACTCTAACCCAGGCTGACCTTGAATTCATAGTGATGCTCCTGTCCTAAGATTACAGATGTCTACTACCATGCCTAGCTAAAAAAAAAAAATTTCTAAAGATATTTATTTGGATCGGTGTCTGGGTCTCTGTTCTGTTCACCGGCTTGCCTGTTCTTTTGGGAACACCACACTCTGTTAGGGCTGCGTCTTTATAGGAGGTTTTGGGTTAAGCAGTGTCAATCCTCTGACTTTGTTCTTGTTTGTAAACTCACGGGCCCCTCTGTCAATACACACAGTGCTAATCAGGGCTATCTTGACTCTGGAACAAGTTGGGAAAGAAAAAGTTCTTTAATAACATCGAATGTTCCTATCTGTGCACATGAAATCTGTGTTTCTTTGTATGCTTTTGAACTCAAGCGTCTGATATATTCCAGGCAAAACACTAGATCTGCTTCCAAGCAATTACTGTCCTGGTCATTTCCATAGCAGCAGATGCCACAGATGCCCGTGGCCACACGCAGGGCCCCCAGCAAGCCTGGGGAGGGGCTGGGGCTGGCCCTAACTCTTCCCTCATGCCAGGGTGAAATGGAGCAGCCCTGAGGCTTCGCCAAGGGACCACTCATCTCCAGGAACGTGCTCTGGGGTGGCAGGATGGCAGGGTGGCAGGGCGGAGGTGGGCTGAGGCACCTGGTTTTGCCTCAAACTTGTGATCCTGCTGCCTCAACCTCCCCAGGTAGCTGGGATTATGGATGTGAGCAGCCACACCCAGTCTCCCTTCCTTCTTTATCTAAAGCAAGGATTATAGTAAGTGGCAGAGCCGGACAGCCCAAATTTGAGAGAGGTGCAAGGGAGCCCGGTATGTTGGCACATGCCTGTAATCCCCCAAGTTCTGGGGGGCTGAGGTGGGAGGGTAGAAGTTCAAACCCATCCTGAATGACTTAGGGAGTTACTGAAACCCTGTCTCAAAGTAAAACATCGGCTGGGGGGTAGCTCTGCATTTTGCCTGCTTGGCAAACACTAGGTCCTAAGTTTGATCCCTGGTACTGGAGAGAAAATATTGAAAAGGTTCTGGGGATGTAACCTGTGCCAAGCCCTGGGGTTCAGTCCCCAGTGGGGAACCTGCTGGATGAGGATGACCAAGCCATGGCTTAGTTTTGCCCCTCTGAGCTCCAGGCTCAGGGTTTCTGAGGACGTCGTACCTGTGCAAGAGCCTCAAAGGCCAGGACAGAACCAGAACCCAGGCTGGACTCAGAGTCCTGGGCCACACCTTCTAACCCAAGACTCAGCAAAACCCCTCATCCACCTCCTGGCCCTGCCTTTGACCCCCGGTTCCTGTGGGAGCTCCCCTGGGGTGTAGTGGTGCACACCTGTAATCTCCACCCTCTGGGAGGTTGAGAAGGAGAAACACAGGTTCCAGGTTAGCCTGGGCAACTTAGTGACTTATCCAGACACTGACTCAAAATAGATGCCATGTGAAGGTCCTGGGTTCAATCCCCTGTACAGACAGAGGGAGATGGGGGGAGGGAGAGAGGGAGGGGACAGCACCGCTCCCTGGGGAGAGGGCAGCCAGCCACTCACCAGTTGGCCAGCGTAGCCCACATCTGGTCTCTGGCGTCCCACAGCCCGTGTCCCCTGTCGCTGGACCTGACCGAGGCCGATCCTTTGTGTCCCTGTGTTGAGGGGTGGCCCCCACGTCACTGCAGGTGACTTGCAGGTCCTTAACACTCAAACCCACATCGCTGGGCTTGCGGGCCCCAAGAGGCAGTGGTTCGAGCCCTGACCCCTCCGAGGCCTTTCTGTGCCTGCTGCCTCCAACTGGCCCAGTGCCTGGACTGGGGGAGCCCCGCCCCATGCTGTTTGCATTCCTGGGGCCTGTGTCACCCCGGACAGCGGGCGTGTCTGTGAAGCCCGCCACCCTGTGCTGCTGGCCTCCTGGGTCAGGCTGGGTGGCCACGCCGGCTTGTTCCGCAGGCCCGTGACTCACGCTTCCTCTCGGATTCCGGGAAATGCCCTCCCCTGCCCCGCTCTGCTCTCTTCTCCTGTAATGAGATACTCTCTGCAAATTCCATGGCAACCCCAGGACTGGGGAGCCGCAGAGGAAAGCCAAGTTCATGCCCAGGAGGGGCCCCGGGCTCCCATGGCACACGAGTGCACACGCATGCACACATGCTCCCGCCCTCTCGGCAGCCGGGCCCGAGCCCCCAGCCTGCCTCGGAGCTGTGGTCCAGGAAAGCCAGCCCCAGAAATGCTTGCTTTTATTAAAAAGGGCTGGGCTCACAAAGGCATGACTGTAGGAAGGGTTGTAATTTGCCCAAATAAAACTTAATTTGATCCATGAAATAGCTGTGGTTTATTGTGTAATAGATGTGCTATGTGTTTCGATTTAATAGAAGCCAATATAATGGGGGGCCCAGTAGGGGTCTTAGGGGGCTGCTCCTTCCTGGTGCCCAATACGGCCACCCTGCTGCCCTGGTGGCCCAGCCCTTGACCAGGCAGGATTGGAGAAGGGCCGCCGGGGCCCATGGGTCCAGGCTGCAAAGGCTCTTGGGAGACAGCCCCAAGGCGTGGGAGAGGAGATAGGAGGAAAGAAATGGAGGGAGTGTGGGACCAGAGTCACATTCCTGGCTGCTGCAGGGATGCGGGAGCCGTGCCAGGGGTGTGCAGATGGGTCCCCAGAGAGGGGTGGTGGGTACAGGTCAGGGATGGGGGCTTCCTCCGGATTGTGTGTTGCCATGAGCACTTATTGTGCGTGAACCTAGTCAATTCTCACCACAACCCATATAGCAGGTTCGAGTACCCCCGTTTTAAGTGAGGAACCTGAGGCAAGGGCAATGGTTTGCCCAAATCAAAGTAACCCTTGACTTCTGCTGTCTCCTGTGACTGGAGACGGGGCCCGCGTCACCCCCTCTCCCCAGCCCTTTGCGGGGCTCCCATGCCTGGGTCCAGGTTGCTCCTGACTTACTCTGTCTTCCCTTTACATGATTTCCTTCCAGAAGACCTCGACTCTGCTCAGGTCAACCTTGGACACACTCCTGAAGCTCAAGCTCCTCCTCTACAAAATGAAGATCCTGACACAGAGGCCCCTCTGAATATTGAACAAGATCACATAAGATAAGAATATAAACCAGGGCTTGGCATGCAGTAGGTGCTCATTAAATGCATCTGTTTCTAATAAGCCCCACTGAAGCACCCTATGTCAGACAAGTACTGGACCTTTGGGAAGCAGAACAAGCTGGATTTAAATCCTACATGTCCTAATTACTCACCACACACCTGGACAGGAACTTCTCTGAGTTTGAGTTTTACTTTCTGTGAATACAACTTTTTTGGAGAGAGGGTCTCACTGCGTAGTTCAGGCTGGACTCAAACTCATGATGATCCTCCTGCCTCGGCCTCCCAAGTGCTGGCATTCCAGGCCTGCTCTACCACATACCACGTTTCTATGAGCCTGCCTTTCCATTGGTGGCACGCAGCACTCACTGTATTTCTGATCACACCTTCTAAGAGGACTTCTAGAACTGTGTCAAAAAACAGCAGGAAAGGGAGGTGAAGTGTGTCCCAAGCCGGCGCGGAGGGGTTGGAAGAGGGGAGATGGTGATGTACCTTTCGCTGCAGGAAAAGTTTTAAACACCATACATTTTGATCCCTCCTTCTACAAACGTCAGTGACACAAAACACTGGCCACAGAAATGTCTAACTGAGGTTTCACTTTCGATATGAAGATGCTGGTTTTGTTTTTTGGAGTTTTTGGAGGGGTTTTGTTTTTTTTGGTTTTTGGTAGTATTGGGGATCGAACTCAGGTCCTTATGTTTCCAAGGTAGGTGCGGTACCACATAAGCTAAATCCCCAGCCTGAGATTCTGTTTTTTATATTGTGATTTATAACGAATTCAAATATAATAAAGACATGACTTAAGTAGAAATTTTGAAAAAAATATGGGAAAGTATAAGAGAAAAAAGATGTGGAAAACATCACCCACGCCAGCACCTGCCTAGATGAGCTGGTTATATTTTATATTCATGTATGCATGAATTAATAGCATCTTATCAATATGCATGTGCAAATTCAGCAGTTTATACGTGCCAGGGTGGATTCAGTGCTTGTGCATTATCGATGTGTAAACGAAGCATCCTTTTACAAAGATGGAGATTTATCATCTCCTTTTTGCCATCCAACATCACAAAATGATTTTTTTCCATATAATTAAAAACACTCCAAAATGTGATATCTTTCTTCCTAAAAATAACATATGCTTATGCTAAGATAAACAGCGCAGAAAAATAGAAAGTGAGAAGGAAAAAAGGAACCCATTCTACTCCAATCTGCCTTTCCATTCCTCAGGCCCAGCTGCCTTTAACAATAACATAGGCTTTTTAGGCCAAGGCACTGGATTGTAATCCCAGCTACTCAGGAGGCTGAAGCAGGAGCATTGAAAGTTTGAGGCCAGCCTTGAGAGCCTGGTAAGACCCTGTCTCAAAGGAAAAATGGGTTGGGGATACAGCTTAGAGGGAAGGGGCTGTGTTCAATTTTCAGTAGTCCCCCAATATTACATAGGATTTTTAAAGGCTATGTAATATGTTGAAACATATGTCCCCCTCTTGTAATCTCGCTTTATTAGACATTTAAACCATAAGAGCATTTTTTTTTCTGTTCTTAGGGGTATACTTGTAGTCCTAGCACTCAGGAGGCTGAGGCAGAACTATGTAGTAAGACTTTGGCTCAAAAACAAACTCCTCCAGGGCTGGGGATATAGCTCAGTGTTTCCTGTGCCTGTCTTGCAAGCTCAAGGGCCCGGGTTCGATCCCCGGTAACCACATACCTATACTGGGTGTACAGACTCATGCCCAGCAGCAATCAGTACCACATACCACAGTGCTGGGCGTGGTGGCTCACGCCTGTAATCCCAGCACTTGGGAGGCAGAGGCAGGAGGATGGCTGTGATGTGAGTTGGAGGCTGAGCTTAGGGCCAGCTTGAACCACAAAGCAAGACCCTGTCTCAAAAGACCTTAAAAAAAAAAAAAAAAAAAGAAAACCTCCAAAAAAAGAAAGAAAGAAAAAGAAATATTTCTCAGAGAAGCTCCCTAGAGACAAAATTACTGGAACAAAGGATATCGATTTTTTTTAAAAAATTTTTCCCTTTTTTGAGAAACATTCTCATTATGTTGCCCCAAACTCCTAGGCCCAAGAACACGAACATCTTTAAGGTTGAATCTTTTGGCATGTTGAGAAGCTGACTGGGAGCATGGGTGTGTGCCACCATGCCTGGCTCTGTATTGCTCTAACTTCTATGTGTAGAGCACTCACCGTGTGCCAGGGCCCCCGGCCTCCAACTTGGGGACACAAACACCAGCACAGCTCCGCTGCAGTCCTCAGGAGCAACCATGAGAAATCAGGCCACTAAAAAGCGATACCAACCCATGAGGCCTCAGGAGCAGGCCCCAGCTGCACTAGGAGAGAGAGCAAGGGTCTGAGACACCAGACAGTGGAGGAGCCTGAGGCAAGAGGATCGCAATTCGGTGGAGCCCAGCGTGGGCAACGTAGTGAGACCTTGTCTGAAAATAAAAAATTAACAGGGTTGGGTAAAACTTGGGGCTCCCCGAGTTCAATCCCCAGTACAGCAACCAAACAAAACAATAAAACAGGTAGAGGTGACCCCAGGGAACCAGGGCAGCTGGCTGGAGTGGGAGGGGGCAATCCTTATTCTGTTTACTCCGCTCGTCCAGGGAGAAATTCACTCAATACCATAGGAGTTGTGCATGTAAATGACAGGAAGGAGTCTGACAATGAAGTAATGAGATGAGGAGAAGGTATTCAAGGAAAAGGGTGCCACATAAGCAAAGGCACCGAGTCACAACCTGGGCGGTCCACTTGGGGACACCTGTCCAGTTCAGGGCCTCGCATGCCCCGTCCAGAGCACGGACCCCACCAGTGCAGGGCTCTGCCTGGGGCTGTGCTCCCCAAAACCCACCCAGCTGCATGCTTGAGGGGGAAATATAAGCAGCTACTGGAGGCAGGTGAGTGACCCGAGGCACCTGGCCTCCATCCCTTCTAGGGAAGTCAAGGTGTCTCCATGTAAGAAGGTGGCTCAAAGGTGACCCAGCCCAGGCCACTCTGTCCTCTCCACCCAGGCCTCCAGCAAGCCCCGCATCCCCTCTGGGGCCAACCTCATGCCACAGTGACGCTATCCCTGGCATGTCCAGCTGCCAAGAGCTCTGAGCCCTCTGGACTTGGTCTTTCCTAGTTTCCCCAGGGGAAGTGAATGGAGAAGCCTGGTGGTGACTCCAACTCCCCAGCTTCCCAGCCTGGTGAAGCTGCTGCCCGGGCAGAGCCCAGGCCCAGGCCCAGGCTCTGGCAGGAAGCTGAGGCTGGAGTCCACGGGCATGGAAGGCCCCCCACCTCTTCGTGTGGCAGATCACAGCACTAGGCTCTGTGACCTCAGGCAATGGTTAGGCTTCTTGGAGGTTCCTCTCTGTAAGGAAGACAGCATTTGCAGACACGGAGATGCCCTATGAGCTAGTGCCAATCGAGGTTACCCTTGGTGCCCACGACCTGTGTGTGTGTCCACATCGCCAGGTGGGCAGTAGCAGTCAGCCCCGTGTTCCCCTGCGCAGTGTGTGAACTGAGCTACAGCACTCATCTTTCCTGTAACTTCTCAGGTTTGCAGTAGAGTTAAGGCAAAGAGCAGCCAAACTCTGGAACACAAGATGCACCATGCCCAGGGCACAGATTCATTTCCAGGATCCTAACACTGTGGCTGGAACTGGCACATCCGACTGAGACAGTGCCACCAAAACCTGGAAAAGTGTCCCAAGCAGTGACAGCCGCAAGAGGGGGTCAAAAGTTTGAGGTATTCACCTGCCTTCACTGGGGAGGGGCCGTGCCACTGCCAGGCAGCCGGGCCAGCTCAGGCAGCAGTCATGAGTCTCGAGCCAGGCAGCCTCAGCCCATTGGACTTTCACTGTGGGCGTTTCCACGGGGACCCATGCAGGTCGCTCAGCAGCTTCTGCTTGTTTCTGGTCCTCAGTTCAAAGAGGGGCATCACGCATCTGCCAGGCTACAGTTTTCCAAGTGGCGGATGAACCAAGCCATTAGCTATGTGCGGGAGCCAGGAAAAACATGCCATGCTTTGCGCAGGGGGGGTGCTGGCCAGACCCGTGAGAATACATGAGCTCTGCCCCTGGCTGGGTGACAGTGCCCACTTCCGGAGGCCGAGGGACCACAGGAGCTCGGTGGGCACCACTGCAGGAGTGCTCAGTGTGATAACCCGCAAACCAGGAAAAGGAAAGTGCAGGCACCTAAACATCAGTGCCTTGCGAGGGGCCAGCGCATTATGGGAGTTCCCCTTTCTGGCCCTGAGCTCATCTCAAACCCCATTGGCTCAACCCGAGTTCCCGCCCACCACACACAGGGTGTCGGTTTGGTTTCTTGTCTCTAGAGATCAATAAACGTGCATTTCCCTTTCTTTTCCAGGTTTCTTAGTGTACTTGGGGGTGAGCGCCTGAACCCTGGCCTCCTTGGGGGCATAGGGTCCCAGCCCCACTCCAGTCCTCTTCGGACACAAAGCAGCCGAAGCTTCAGTGCCAGTGGTGGAGCCAGAGGGGAGGGGAGACCTGGGCCCAGCGGCCACATCCACGCTGCCATGGGGGGGGGGGGTTTCGCTGCCCACAGGCCACACTGGGCTGGCTCACAGAGTGCCAACCTCCTAAAGGTCACCTGAATCCGGGGCCCCTGCCAGTTCGTATCAATGCAGTGTCGTTTAAGCTCTTGTATGGGTTCCGCACAAGGACTCGGGAGATGGGCTAGCGCCAACAGTCGATCTAGCACTCCGCAGGCCCATTTCTTACTCTCCTGTGGGTCACCACTGGAACGAGACACACACCTTTCTCTGGGAATCTGTCTTGGGACAATTTTCCCCAAGCAGGCCAAATTCCCTGTGGTAAGAAACAAAACAAAAACCCTGAGCTCTTTTACGTCACTTCCAACTAGACCTTGAGTTGTCTGCAGGAGGCTGTTACTGGCCCTTTGAAAGCACCAATGTCCCTGTGCTCCTAGCCTAAGGGCTAATGATCCCCAGGTCTTCCTGTCCACCACGTAGCCTAGTCTTCTTCCTCGTTTCAGGTACAGGGGAACGGGCAGGGGATCTTCTACCTCCTGTACTCAGGACAAATCCTACCCGGGTCTGAGTCCACACAGGAGGACTTGGGCCCGCCCTGGTCTCCCCCCTGTCCTTCCTCCTCATCAAGAAGATCAAGGCCTGTGAAGAGTCTGGGATTTTACTTTTTTTTGGAAGATGCTAAGAGAAATAGTGAGATAAAAATACAGTGAACGTTTAAAAATTTTATGCTTCAAACATATTTCTCCCATCATTCCTGCCACTTCCGGAAGCACTTCCAGAATCCCTCTTTTGTAAATGTCTATAGTTGTATGTTTTGGCTGCTTCCACGTCCTGAATTGATTCAAATCATTTATCTTTGATGGTCATTTTTACTTTGGGGAAGATTCAGGAGTCACAGTCAGGGGTCACAAAGAATGAGATCTGGTGATTAGGATGGATGAGGATGCATTGTCCAGTTTATATTTGAAAAAAATTGCTGTAAACATTTTGAATTGATCAAGTACATTGAGGCAGCCTCCACAGCACAGCTATAGACACTCATGAAAGAGAACTTCCGGAACTGCCTCTGAAAGTGACAAAAATGATGTGATAAGTGTATTTGAAGTAAAGGGGATTAATGGTGACAAATCTATTTTTTTTTTTTTTTTGCGACAGTCTCGCTTTGTAGTTCAGTCTGGCCCTGAATTCAGCCTCAAGCTCAGCAATCCTCCTTCCTCTGCCTCCCAATTGGAATTACAGACATGAGTCACCACACCCAGCATTGTTGTATGTAGTTACCAGGGATCAAACCCAGGACCTTGAGCTTGCAAGGCAGGCACCAGAATTACTGAGCTAAATCCCTGGCCCGACAAATCTTTTACTCTAATGAAACTTTAAAGAAAAAACAATTTTTAAAAAGTATTAACTGTACTTTTTGATCACACCTTGTAGCTTGTCCCTTTCCCAGATGCTGGCATGAAAGTCACAAAAAGACATGAGATCTCTGGGCCAGAGAAAAGGCCTCTGACCACTCCCTGCATGAGTACCATGTCAGCACTGTTTTCCTGTGCCATGGGGAGCAGGCAGGGGACACCTGCACCCCTGGTGGGGTACTTGCTACATGAGGCTGAGCCCAGGGAACCCTAATCTTGGACGGTGGGGAGTACACAGGCAGTTGGTGCCTATCGACATGTGCCAGGCTCCCTGACAATCGTCTCCCAACACTGCATGCATTCGGATGTGCCCCTTAGGGTAGAGCGTATCACCCCCATTTTCCGTGCCTGGAGGAGATGCATGAAATGCCCAAGTTCCCGAACTGGAGTCTGCAGGGCCAGGGTTCCACGCTGCAACACAGGAGCCCTTGCTCTGAGCTGTCCCCTCCTGCAGCAGCGGCGCAGGCACACGGCTCCTGGGAGACAGAAGGAAATCGGTCTGTCCAGGGGGAGCACCCATGGGCACAAAGGTGCCACTTCTCAGCGTCCCTTTTTGCTCCGGCGACAGACAATTCAAGACCAGGCTCACCTCGAAAGCCTCTGGTTTCTGTGTCACTTGGTCCCATTCCCCAGGGTCTAGAAAATTTGCAGAAGCCTTCTGATTGGCATCTCCTGCTTGGGCCAGGCCAGGCCAGAGTCCTCCCTCAAGGAGCACCCAGCTCAGGCTTGAGGAGGCCGAGCAGTCCTGTGGATGGATGAGTCAGCGAAGCTGGTGTGCCCTGTGCCAACTCTCTGCAGGCTTCGAGGCTTCCAGTCAGCACAGCGGGTGGTGCGAGGCTCTGGTGATGGGTTTGATGGGACTAAGGGGCCCCAGAGGTCACAACTTAGACCCTCTGAGACTCCCACAGAGCAAAGAGAAAGCAAGAGCCACAATACTAACCCAGGGCCACTCAGCATCCTGGGGACCTAATATGGGATTGACAGCCATTAACATTTTAGCTAGAATAAAGGAGGGGGTTTTAGAGTCAAAGTAGTCACCATCCAGGCCAGAAATGGCAAAATCCCTATCCCCTCAATAAAGAAGAAGAGGGAAGAAGGGTGAGAGGACCATCATTAAAGGGTTGGCTTCAAGCCAGGTGTGGTAGGGAACACTTGTAATCCCATCCCAGCACTCAGGAGGCTGCGGCAGGAGGATCCCATGAGTTCGAGGCCAGCCTAAGCTACATCGTGAATTCAAGAATTCACTTAATTATAGTGAGACCTTATCTAAAAAATGAAGCAAAAAAACCTTCCCATGCAACTCCAGTACAAATCAGGATTGCTAATAGAGCAGATAAAAAAGAGAAAGCTAAAGAAATCAAAGAGTAGGAGGCAAAGGTACGACCAGGAGAAAGACATTTTGAACAGGTTTCAAATACAATTCAAAAAGAAGTGGTAAGCTTTGAGAAGGGAGAGAAGTACTTTAAAACTGCTATCATCCAACTCCTAGAATCATCATTACAAACACAGGGGATAAAATGCCCAGGCTGGGCTGGGGAGTTAGCTCAGTGGTTCCGGTGTCTGTCTTGCAAGCGCAAGATCCAGGGTTTGATCCCGGTAACCACATACAATACTGGGCGTGGAGACTCACGCCCAGCAGCAATCAGTACCACACACACACCACAGTGCCAGGCGTGGTGGCTCACGCCTGTAATCCCAGCACTAGGGAGGCAGAGGCAGGAGGATTGCTGTGATGTGAGTTTGAGGCTGAGCTCAGGGCCAGCCTGAACTACAAAGTGAGACCCTATCTCAAAAAAAACCAAAAAACAAAAATACCCAGGCTTTCCCAGTGGAAGCCTCTGCCTGTCCCATTAGAAAGACTCTAGACGCCACAGGAAGTCTTTTAAAGCCTTCTGTCTCTCTTAGTTACTTTCTTGTTGTGAGGATGTAATAACCAACACCAGTAAGCTAAGAGAAAAGTTCACTTTAGCTCACATTTTTCAGAGGTTTCAGTGTGTACTCAGCTGGCTCCAACGCAGGGTGGTATGGTGGACCTGGTAAAGGAGAAACAGTCCTTGGCAGGTAGGCAGGAAGCATCAACACTTCCTTCTTCCCCTTTTTTAAAATCCCATCCAGGCTAAACACCTATTGATTAATGCCACCCACACCTACGGGCATCATATACCCTAGATACAGCCCCGCCTATGAGCACGTGAGGCTTTGGGAGGACACTAGATATGTCACAATTCTTTCTTCCTGTCTGTCTGTCTTTTTATCTGATTTTTGTTTGTTGTTTGTTAGAGACAGGGTCTCACTGTGTAGTTCAGAGTATGGAGGCCAGGCTGGCCTCAAACTCACAGGGGTCCTCCTGCTTTAGCCTCCCCAGTGCTAGGATTGAAGATATATGGCACCACATCTTACTTAGAACCATCTAAAAGAACCACTATGTTTTATTAGAAAGTTACAATGATAAAATTTTACACTAGGCATATTTTACCAGAATGCAGACACATCCTGCCCTCTCACCTTCCTTGCCTGTCTCCACCTTACCAAAGGCTTTAGGGCTTGAGGATGACTCTGAAGAGGCACCATGTCATGACTTTTTGTGCCACTACCCTGCTGTGTGACTCTGGTGAGCACCTTGCCCTCTCTGGGCCCCATTTCGTGAGAGCTGATGCAGCATATGCACCCAGAGTTCACCGATCTGTATAAGTCATCCCAGGGGTGTCCTTGCCCCGTGGAATCCTGGGAGTCTCAGTCAGGCTGGAGCCTGACAGTTCCCAGGGCCCAAGGGAGACGCCAGCTGGGAGTTGCCATGGAGACGTGGGACACTAATAAACACCCCCATGCCCGATGGGTCTTGGAGTTTACACAACACCCACATCCACACCTCTGCAATCCTCTCGTTCCGCAAACATCCGGGAGCAGGGCTCTGCTGCTCTGTGCTGAGGGGGATGGGAAGGGTCACCGGCAAGGTCAGAGCTGGGGTGACCGGAGAGCAGAGCAGGCAGAGAGGCAGGGAGGGGCCACAGGAGCCCCAGGAGGGGTGCAAGGGTCACCCTGGTTAAGATGGGAGAAAGAATTGGAGGAGAGGGGCAGGAGCCACCTGTGAGGGGTCCTGGTGCTCTAAGAGGGGCATCACTGTGGCTACCGGCTCTACTTTTCACACAAAGCCACTAGCAAGTTTCTTGATCTGGATTTGAGTCTTTACTTAATACTCACCAGACAGGATGTCAGGGCCGTGTCACGGCTCATGGATAGCTCAACTCAGGCTTCTGTCTTCCCGGGAGAAAACAGAGACAGCAGGTAACTTACTCAAGGTCATACAGCTGGTCGTGACTAGAACCAGCAGGGGGAGCCCCCTGCGCTGTGTGGACCAGGGGAGGGGTAGAGGCCCAGAAAGTCCCTAGAGACAAATATCCGGTGCACCTGCTGTGTGACCTCAGCCACACACACTCCCTCTCTGGGCCTCAGGTTGTATCATGAGACAGGAACACAAAATCTCCCAGGATTCCTTTTTCTAAGTCTGCCTGTCACCCACAGAGAGAAAGTGGGGTAGGTTGGAGAAGGGAGTGACACAGGGAGGACTATGGACAGATAAGCCCTTCTCTGAACCCCTGTAGGATCCCCCAGGGGTACTGTGGCACTTGGGCTCAGGTTGGGGGACAAGAAGCCCCAGAGCCTGTCGGGACCTTGCTCCCCCACCCTCCTTAGGGACAGAACCTTATTTAGAAAGTGTCTCCATCTAGTCTGAGTCACCCTGGGCCCTGGGTGGCCAGAAAACCACAGCGCTACCGCCCAGCCCCCCACTGCTTGGGCTCCCAGCTCCTATGACCCAGGACAGGGAACAGAATCACAGACTTCCAGGAAAGCAGCCACGGGTGGGAGCTCCCTGCTCTGGAGGCCACCTGGTTCCATTGCCGAGGTAACCAGCGCTGCAGTATTCATGACCATTTCTAGGCATCAGGGTGACCTGGGGCACCCTTGCAGCCTGGCCCTCCTTCATGGATGCCTCTCCAGGGCTTAAAGTCCAACTTTGAAGAAAGCCCAGCTAGGTATGATGGCACATACCTGATATCCCAGGACTCTGGGAGGCTGAGGCAGGAAGACCTCCAGTTCCAATCCAGCCTGGCCAACTTGGTGACTGAGCAAGACAGTGTCTTAGAATTTAAAAACAATTTTAATAAAGGGCGGGGGGGGGGGCAAGCTCAGTGCCAAGGCCCTAGGTTCAATCCGCAGTACAGGCTCTGATCATCTCTTTGGTCCATTCAGAAACCGACCTGCCTTCTCCACAGCCTGCAGGTGATATGGAGGTGCCTACGCCTCCTGTCCAGCCCTACACATTGGTAACCACTTCACCCACATGGTAGCTGCTTCTGAATGGAGATCATGTCATTCCCACCTTACGGATGTATCCTGGGGCGTGTTACCGGTTACCCCAGGGTCAGCACAGCAGGGTCCTCACTCAGACAGCTCAGTCTGGAGCATGTGCGTCCGAACGCTGTTCCCTGATTCCTGGTCCACCCAACAGAGGCTGGGTGGCATCTGCCAGGGCCTTGGAGGGGAACCCAGATGCTCCAGCAGGGCTTGGGAGGGGACCCAAGGAGCAAGATGGGGATGTCTGTTGTGTAACTTCAGGAACAACGTTGGACGGTGCACTTCCAGGAGGCTGTGCCCACTTCCGTGTCAACTCGCACGTTGTCACAGGGGTGTCTGTTACCAATCAGTAGCACAGCAGAAGGGCTGCGTGTGGTGGTACACACCTGTATCCCCAAGACTCACGAGGCTGAGGCAGGAGGATTGTTCGAGCCCCACTGAACCTCGGAGCGCTGGGACTAGCCCGGCACCACCACGCCTGCCAGTTCCTTCTTCTTATCCAGTCACCACAAGTCAAGCACAGGAGCCCTGAGTGTCCCTCTTTGTAAAAAGAAGAGTTAAATAAAATAAAACAATTATAATGCGAATATTTTATTATCAACGAGTGACTGGTATTAGCTTTTTGTCCGGGCATTAATAGTTCAAAAACCATACACTGAACCCAGGCTTTTCCACCTAGTTCTGCTGTATCATTTTCTTAAAAACAAAAACAAAAACAAAAACAAAAGAAGAAGAGGAAAGAGGAGAAGAAAGAAAATATATCTGTATTGAAAGAATTACAAGCCAAAGTGCGTCTTTCTGGTTTCATCCATATACACACATTGCACCATACATAAATAATTACATTGTAAAAATGACTCCATAATTACAAGTATAATATATATTTCCATATAATATATAAAACTTTATATTAAATCTAGGTAGATGATATCGGGGTGTGTCCGGGGGCCCCTGGGCGCTATCTGGGGTGGTTAAGCAGGATCTCCAGCCAGCAGGGGCAGGAGGTGATGAACTGTCTCGAGTAGCAGGGTCCCCAGCCCTTGGCGAAGCTGATGCGCACGCTGTTGGGGTCGTAGGGGCCGTCAGTGGCCTCGGGCTCGGACGCGTGCTGCAGCAGGTCCGAGCGCGCGAAGTCAAAGGCCTTGATGGAGTAGCCGGGCGGCACTTTGCGCACGACCAGGGCTCGGCCCCCGGCGCCCAGGCCGCCCCCTGCGGGCGCGTCCAGCGTGGGCGAGTTGACGAAGATGGGGTGCTCGCCGCGGTTGTAGGCCCACACGCCATCGGGCTCCTTGCTGAGCACGATGCCGAAGCCGATCTTGCTGCGCGTGCGGCGCACGGACTCGCTGCGCGGCTCCAGGTGGAGCTGGCCCAGGCAGAAGCCGCTGCCCTGAGGTAGGTCGTAGAAGATGCTCACGGCCTGCTCGGACACCGCGTAGAGGCGGCCCACGCGCGTCCGGTGCTCCCAGTACGCCACGCTGCACCAGTGGCTCAGCTTGGTGGCGTCCGGAGACATGCTGGCGTCTGCGGGCAAGCACAGAGCTCGGTTACTGGGCTGGACCTGCGGAAAGGCCCCCAGAGGGGACAGCCCTGGCCTCCTCCTCACACGCGCAGGGCAGGCTGGGCCAGGCACCTCCTGGGCACCGAGTGCAGAGAGGCGACCGAGACTCGCACCCAGCTGCCTCCCACAGGAACTTCACACCCACATAAACCCACAGGGCACCCACAGCCCTGAGGGACGGTGAGGCCCCCACAGCGTGCAGAGCAAGGGGAATTGATTAGGGCAGACAGCACCACCTGGGCAACTCCAGCATAGCACAGAGGAGTAGGGGTCCCTGCTGGCCTTGGCTCATACCTGTAGCCCTAGCACTTGGGAGGCTGAGGCAGGAAGTTTACTTGTGCCCAGGAGACCTGCCTGGGCTATTTAGTGACACACCATTTGCTAAAGAAAAAGTAAGGCTGCCCAAATTCTGGCCCAGCCTCAGTCTCCCTGTACACGCCGCCCCACTTGACCTTATCCATCTTCTCAACAGGACCACAGGTTGCCATCTCAGCCTCCTCCACCCAGGCCCGACGTGGTTCTGGCCAAAGATCCCTACCCTGGACAGACTGACCACCCTTTAGCTGGGGGTGTGGACAGTTGTCTCCACAGAGAGACTGGGATGTGGCGACAGGGCCTGGCCCACCTGGTGGGCAGCAGGACCTGCCATGCCCCAAGCTTTAGCACCTCACAGCCGCAAGGCACAGGTCCACACCACCAGGCTGGTCTTGAGTTTGCTGTGTAGCACAGGCTGGTCTGGAACTCACGGCAATCCTTCTGTCTCAGCCTCCTGAGTGCTGGGACTGTTACAGGTGTGCACCAGCCCCCTGCAGAGCCGCTGGGCCCTGGCGCCCCTGGCCAAGTCTCCCCAGTTCCAGGCAGCAGACTGCGTCCCAGGGAAGCCCCCTCAGACCTCTCCTTCCTGGGGTACCTTTCTATGCAGCCCCTCCCTTGGCCCAAGCAAGGGTCCACGTTGTTGGGGGACCCCGGCTGGTCTGCACTGTCAGAGCGGGGAGGTGGGGTCCCTGTCCTCTCTGTATCCTGTGGCCACTAGAGCCCCAGGTCCCCCAGTGGTTCCCACCCCATGAACCCTGCCTGGCAGTGGGTTGGCCTTGGACCGTAGGCAGTGGAGGGGCACTGGCACAGATGCAGGTCTCTGTGGAACCCAAGAGGAGCCTGTGACATCGACATCCTCTTCCTCCTCCCCCCACCCCACCTCCACCCCGGTCCTCCCCTGCCCCTCCCTCCTCCTTCTCCTCTCCGGGACCCAGCCCTGAGGGTGGCCACAAACCAGCACACTTTGTCACAGGGGTACCAGAGTGACCCGGCTTCATCTCCAGGTACTTTCTACCTCATTTTCATTTCTCTCACCATGAACCACAGAAAATTCTGCTAATGCAGTCCCAGGAACCAGGGCCTGGAGCTGGCACCTCAGGGACTGTAGTGTGATTTGCCTGGGGACACATGACAGAGGGTGACAGGAGGGACTAGAACTTAAGGCCCCACAAGAGAGACAGATGGAGGCCAATGCTGACCACAAGTGCAGCTCTGGACAGACCACTGACTGTGCCCGAGCCTCAGTCACCTCTTAGTAAAGGGGACAGATGTGTCACCAAGTCCCTCACTCAGCCAAGCTCCCTCGGGACTTTCTGGAAATTCCGGTATCAGCTCAGCAAGGTGGAGCATCTGGGTCATCAGTTCCTGCACTTTGCCCGTTTGAAGACCAGGGAACCTTGGAGTTATGGTCAAGTCCTTCCCCACCTGGCACCATGGTGACAGGCATTCAGGGAAGGGGCAGGCGCCTGTCCCCACACCTGCACCCATCGGGTGCCGGGATGTCACATGCTGTATCCCCACCAGCTGCCACCAGGGAGGAGGCAGTACTCCCACCCCACAGTCCCCCACTATGTCCCTTGTTCACAGACTGGGCCACCACTCCAGAAGCAAAGGGACAGCCTCTTGCAGGGCTCCCTGGGCTCCAGTCCACGGTCGCCATCTCCTCCCACCACCATCTTAATTAAGAAGCAGTTCTTTTATTGCAGATAAATTCCTGGAAGTCAGACCTGGCTGCCCAACATCAAAGCTGACCGAATCTCTTGTCTCCTTCACTGTCCCCTGCTCGGCCTGTCCTCCCTCCTTCCTAGCCAGACGCTGGCTCCCCTGGGTCTGAGCGTTGGTGGGAAGAGGTGAGTTGTAGGGTCCAAGGAATCGGAAGTCCTGCTCGTTGGTCCTGACCTTCCAGGTCAACTCCTTCCTCTGGCCTCAGTCTTCCCATCTGCACAATGAAGCCAGTACTTTTAACTTTCAGTTCTCCATCTGTGATTTGGTGAATGTTCCCAGCGGCTCTAGTCATGACCCCCACCTGCAGAGCTGCTCGAACGTCACCGGACAGGAAGATGGAGCCGGGCATGGCGGCATGCACTGGAATCCCAGCTACCTGGGAGGCTGAGGCAGGAGGATTGCAAGTTCCAGCCCAGACTGGGAAATTTAGACCAAGTCTCAAAATAAAACAAAAAATAGGGACAGTTTGTTATGGGGAGTACCCTCGAGTCGGAGCCCAGGAAGAGGGGATTAAAGAATGGATAAATACAAACTAGACACATTGATCCATGGTGATTAGTCAGCAAAAAAAGAGGAACAAATGATCAAAACAGGAGGCCCTGCGGATGAATCTGGGCGCATCCTGCTGAGAAGGAGCCACATGCAGAGGACATGCCGTCGCCCTGAGACGCAGCTCCTGGCAGGCAGAGCAGTCTGCAGTGACATGTTCCATGTGTTCAAGGGTCATACCCAGCCACACGGAAAAAGGAAAAACAAAATCAGTAGAGTAAGCCGGCTGGCTGCAGGTGACGGAAAAGGTCACAAGGGAACTTCTGGGGCGAGGGCGATTCAGCGACAGGAACTTGAGAGGTTGAGGCAGGAAGATCACTGTGAGTTCAAGGCCAGCGTGGGACACAAGGAGCGATCCTGTCTCAAAACAAGCCAGCATCATACTCCCAACTGTGTGGCCAAGCTTTTCGCTGTAGGTGTGAAACCCTTGAAAAAGTTAAAATGAAGCAAGTGTTCACGGGCCACACATGGGTCCGTTGGTCTGTGCTAAAGGGGCCTCGGCAGAGCTACAGTGGCCGGGGGTAGGGGGACGGACGGACACAGCAGTACTCCTGGTGATGCCCACATTCCTGCCACCAGAGGGTAGTGGATGCTGTACAGTGCGGAGGAGCGGCTGCAACAATAGACTGCCTGCACACAGCCCGCGGGGCGCTGCCCTCCATCGGCCCAGCCAGGGCGCCTAGAGCCCAACATGTAATTTTGCGGGGCTGCCGGGGCATGGAGTGGCCGCCTGCAGTCTAGGGGCGGCAGGGAGAGCTGAAATCCCAGCTTTTGCTTCTTGGAATCAGCAGTTTTCTGTGAAAACAAAGGGTAGGAACGTCCCCAGTGCCCGCGCTCATAGCCTGTGGCTCCTGCTCCGTGGTTTGTTTTTCTGGACTGCCCTTTGCTTTCTGGCTAAGTGGCACTGGCCTCAGCCATACCCAAAGGGACCCCACATCCGTGAGACTGAAACAAGAGCTCCCCGGCAGCCCAGCTCAGAGAGAGAGCTGAGAAAGAAGACTTGGGAGCTCAAAAGACCAGAGAGGCTAAGTGACTCGGCCAAGGTTGCCCAGCAAGTTGGAGGCAGAGCCCAAGAGGAGCCTGGGCTTGCTCCTTCTCTGTGCACACGGCTGCACAGAGCTTCCAGCCCTTCTGGAAAAGTCCTCTCTTCTGTCCTGGTCATGCCTGTGGCTTCAAGTTCCCGTCCAACCAGCAGCTTTCATCTGTGGCTCTCAGGCCTGGGAGTAATTACCTGGCCCTGCATCTGGTTAACCTAACACCCCTTTTAAAGTCCTGCCTGCCCATTAGATAAGTAGTTTTTGTTATCAAACTTAGAGGGAAAAAAAGGAGTTTCCACTTAACCCTCCTTTGTCTATGGCTTCAGGTCTTGCAGCGCTTGGAAGGACAGGGCATTAATTAGAGCCCCCTCACACACACAGAGGGGAGGAATGAATGTGCATGGGGCTGCGCTAATGGTCAGCAGCCTCCGGTGAACTCGGGCCAGAAGCCAGGCCCAGCTGACCGGCGTCTCCTCCCCGCACCCACCCACCCACTCCCCACCCCCAGCACCTCTGGCTCCGGGAGGAAGCCCGGCTTCCAAGAGGAAGTTCCTAATCGCTCATTGCATCACGGGCGGTCTGGCCACCACTGTGGCCGGCCTCGCGGGGCCACCTCGGCCACCCCACCTCGGGGTCTGCCTGCGAGTCTCAGGGCTGGGGTCCATGCTGGCCACCACTCTGCTCAGACCTCGCATACAGGGGTCTGTGCAGGGCTGATGGAGGGGGAGGCTCTCTGCCATCCCATGTGGCTACAGGGCAGCAATGGAGGCCCAGAGAGGTAACAGACCTTGCTGAGGCCACACAGGAAATCAGCGTGACAGCTGGGGCCACCCTGTGCCTCCTGTGTGGCTGTGTTAAGGGTGCGGATTGCCAGTTTGGAAACCCCAGCTCCGCAACTCACTGCTATAAAGTGCTGGGCGAGTGACTTCACTCCTCTGGGCCTTAGTTTCCTAGACTGAAAAATGGGAGTAGAGGCTGAGATAGTGGAGCACACCTGTCACCCCATTAGTTTGGGAGGCCAAGGCAGGAGGATTCCAAGTTCCAGTCTAGCCAGGGCCATGTAGCAGTTAGCAAGACTCCATCTTGAAATTTCAAAAATAAAAAGGGAATTGGGGGCTGGGGATGGAGTGCAAAGTCCTGGGTTTAGTCTGCAGTGCCAAAAACAAAAATAAAAAATAGGGGTGTAATCAGTGATTACTTTATTGGGGTACCGGGATTTCAACTGCATCAAACGGTGCCTAGCTAAAATAATCACTTTGTAAGTTAACAGCTATTACTCCACCATGCAGTCTTATCTATCTATATATTAGCTGCATAAATTATATAATAGATGGACTCACCCTGATAGCGCACAAGTGTGTCCACACAGGTAATAAGACCGCCAGAGATAAGCTGTGCTGATGGAGTTGAGATTCGAGGAGAAACAGTGATAATAAAGTAGTAAAACATCTAATGAGCCATTAGCAAATGCCAAGCAGAGAATGAAAAGGCTCCATGGGACACGCGGTCAGTCCTCGGGACGCTCTCACTCTAAGATTCACTGTGTCGTCGGCTAGGCAGCCGCAGAACTGGGCCCTGTGCACCTGTCTTTCAAGGCTGAGACGGGGACCTTCGGATTTCCTCCCGTGGCCAAGACCTGGGGGCCGCGGCCACGTCCACTACGGGTTCCACTCGGACCTGGGTCACAGGGGAGCTGGAAGGATCCTGGGTCTGGTGTTGGAGCCTCACAGGTAAAGCACATACCTAGCATGTTTGAGGCTCTGGGTTCAAGCCCAAGCACACCCCAAGAAAAAAGTAGGGTGTCCTCAGATGTGGCAGGGTTGCCCTCAGCTACATCAGACACTGCTCACCCTCCTACAGGTCAGGGGTGGCTTTTAAATCCCGTCTTGTAGCCCAGTCTGCTACATGTGGCCCCTTATACAGCCTGGAAATGCATGTCCTACCGGCTTTTAGGTTTAGCTTCCTCTCTGCACTCTGATACTCCACTCCCATATGCTCTGGAAAATGAAGACTTTCCAGCCATGGGGCAGGAATGAGCACAGACCTGGGAATGGGCAGGGGACCGTGGGGTCTCTTGCCGTGTGTTCACTGGCTCTCCTGAACATCACATATCCAGGAAGCAGAATCGCTCCCATCTCTGGCAGACCACCCCCCAAAGTTGAGAGGGCACAAAGCAGGGGGCGAGGGAGCCCTGTGCCCACCTTCTCTCCCCTGGCTCGCTGTGCCCTGGCTGCTTCATCTGTCCCCTCTCTTCTCCTGTGTTCCTCTGAGCTGAGCTGCCACCAGGGGCCGTGGGGTTACTGTGACATCCAGTGGCTGGGCTGTCATGGATTCTCTGTATGACGGCCTCTCTTACCCACGGCACCCCAGGCCTGGCCTGCTCAGCCCTACATCTCGGGTGGCACAGAGTGGCGCCTGGCCAGGCTGGGTAAGGTTTCCAGCCTCTTATCTTGTGCAGATCCTGAAAAGATGGACACCTTAGCCATCTCCTTAGCCCTGACCCAAAGCCGGTTCTGCCCGGGCCCGTGTCCCTGGGGCCGCCTGGCCCTAGGGCACTAGCCAGCAGGACACCGGGCCCCCTTGTCAACAGCTCTGCCTTCCACCTGCAGCACCCAGCCCGGATCTGTGGAAAGACACAAGCTGCGCAGCAAGACTATTGGGCCTCCTGGGGCCCAGGTCCCCGTGCTGAGCCAGACGAGCTTGACAACACCACCAGCCACTTCAGTCCAAAGAGCCACGTGCAGGGCGGCATCGGAGGCGCCTCCTTCAGTGCAGGGACATTCGCTCTAGAAACACAGGACGAAGCCCAACAGCTAAACCTAAAGGAAACCTGAGGATGTGACTCCAGCATGCAGAAGGCTGAGGCAGGAGCATCCCTGCCAGTCCCAGGCCAGCCTGGGCAAAACAGGGAGTTCGCCTCCAGCATGAACTAGACAGCAGGACAATCAAAAAGAAGTTAAAAACTTAAAGAAAGGGCCGGGGAGTTAGCTCAGTGGTTCCGGCGCCTGTCTTGCAAGCTCAAGGACCCGGGTTCGATTCCCCGGTAACCACATAACAATACTGGGTGTGGAGACCCACACCCAGCAGCAACCAGTACCCCATACCACAGTGCCGGGCGTGGTGGCTCACGCCTGTAATCCCAGCACTCGGGAGGCAGAGGCAGGAGGATTGTGATGTGAGTTGAAGGCTGAGCTCAGGGCCAGCCTGAACCACGACGCGAGACCCTGTCTCAAAAAAACCTAAAAAAAAAAAAAAAAAAAAACTTAAAGAAAAAGATGACCTAGGACACAAGGCAGGGAAGTCCTCAGTCCCCTGGGGAGGAAAGAGCCCAGGTAGGGAAATGTTGGGAAAACCCAAAGCGCAAAGTGCAGTGACACAGGGATGGGCCGCCGGACAGGGAGGGATGGAGGAGATAAGCAGTTTATGAAATCAGCCCAGGTCTAGAGAAGGAACCAGCTCCTGCAACAAAACCCTCTGAACTTTACTCCCATTCTAAGGCCTCCTTTTGTCTTATCACAAAGTCAGGCGAGGATGTTTGTTTGTTTTCCTCTTGGAGACCACCTGGGGTGGGAAAGCTGGCTTTTATTACAGCTCTGAGAGTACTTGGACGGTGCCTTTGGACACAGCTTGGGAAGAGACAGGCTGCTGCCCAGGGTCCTAGAGGCTGGCAGAGCCGACCCTCGCTGGCCTCAGGTTGAATCTGGGTTCCCCCAGCCCAGGCTTCTGGCACCCGAGGTCACATCCTGACCCCAACACTGACTGACTTCCTTGGTGAATCTGAGGCCACAGAGAACAAAATCGGCCCTTGAAGGGTTCGCATGGGGACAATGTGGGCGTGTGGCAGGGCCCAGGGTAGATGGCTGGGCTTCAAGGTCCTACCCTAAAGTTCCCAGAGTAGAGACTCAGGGGCACCTTTATTCTTCTTTTATTTCTCAAATGCAATTTGAGTTTTATTGGCAAACTTCCTGCCTCAGATTCTTACCTGGACCCAGTATAAAGTCATGAAAGCAAACACCTACATTTCACCCTCCACCAACCCGTCTTGGCCTCAGGCATCTCCCGGTGAGGCTCCAGCGCTCAGGCCCAAGCCCCTGCCCCACTCTGCTCCCCGGGTGGCCCCCATCAATTGTGCTCAGCCGCTTCATCTTTGGGCTTCATCTTTGAGGTTCCCAGGCCCGGGGTGGGGGCATAGGGAAGAAGCACACGTTCGGCGAGCCATGCTCTTTGAGCTCAGGCCCAGCTCCACCGCTGAGGGGCCCAGCGCAGGACACCCCAGGCGTCCTCTAGGGGCCACCTAGCTCAAAGGGATGAGAGGCTCAGAGGAGGTCAGCAACATGATCACTGGTGACTACGTTTCCGCCCTCGTCCCCCAGCTGAACCACGTGGACCCCAGAGCCCCCTCCAGTAGACTGTTCCACAGTGACATAGGAACTGCAGCGCCTCTGCGACCCTGTCATCAATGTGGATGATGGCAGTGATGTGTCCACCCCGCTGGCCTATGCCTCCTTCTCCTCCCCAGGGACCCAGCACCCCAACCCGGGTGCTCTCAGTATTGGGGTGCTGGGTGGGATTACACACAAGAGCACTTGGGAAATCATCTGGCATCCCCTCAAGCCCCACCCCCCCATCGTGTAGAAAGCACAATGCCTACTTTCTGGTCCTCGGGTTGTGATTCTGTCCGTACGAGCTCATTACATGCCTAAAATGGTCACACAAAAACAATGGCTTAAAGCCTTTGGTCCCCATGGCTGGTAGGGGGTGGGCTCAGGTTCTCTAGCTTGCTAAATCTGATCAGAGACCAGGGCTTTAGACAAGGGAGTAAAAAGCAACAGGGCGGCAGTCTTGGCTTTTGTATTTGTACAGCTCTCAAAAAAAAGGCCAGGTGTAGTGGCACACACCTATGAAGCCAGTGCTCAGGAGGCTGAGTCAGGAGGATCATCGGAAGTTCGAGGCCAGCCTGAATTACACAGCAAGATACTGTCTCAAAAAAACAAAAACAAACAACAATAGGGGGGGCAATTAACATCAGCCTGCTGTTATTTATCAACCAGAGATAAGGTGTGACCTCTGCCAGTCACTGTGTGTGAACTCTTACACTAAAGATGTGGTATGGGGGCCGGGGAGTTAGCTCAGTGGTTCCGGCGCCTGTCTTGCAAGTGCAAGGGCCCGGGTTCGATTCCCCGGTAACCACATAACAATACTGGGTGTGGAGACTCACACCCAGCAGCAACCAGTACCACATACCACAGTGCCGGGCGTGGTGGCTCACGCCTGTAATCCCAGCACT